>CM042897.1:27820000-27945000 GCA_023653625.1 Triadica sebifera
AGTTCCTCTGGCTGAGGACTTGCTACAATGGGTTCCGTCACGGAACTAACTGGGACATCATCTGCATCTGCAAATACTGACTCATTCTGTTCTGAGTTGCTGACGACTGTTTTATGCATGTCCTTGTACATCACCCTTTCATCAAAAATCACATCTCTGCTACGGATGACCTTTTTGTTTTCGTCATCCCAAATATGGTAGCCAAACTCATCCTCACCATAACCGATGAGAGTGCATTTCTTGGATTTGGGATCAAGCTTATTTCTTCCTTGATCACTGATATGCACATATGTTACACAACCAAAAACTTTTAAATGTGATAGTTTTATCTCTTTTTGGCTCCATACCTCCTCTGGTATTCTGTGCTCTAATGGAACCGATGGTCCTCGATTGATTAAGTAAGCTGCTGTGTTGACTGCTTCTGCCCAGAACTGCTTCGGTAGACCTGACTGTATACGAATGCTTCTGGCTCTTTCTGTCAACGTTCGGTTCATACGTTCAGCTACACCATTGTGTTGAGGTGTACCTGGCACGGTTCTCTCTATTCTGATACCGTGCTCATAGCAAAACTTCTTGAATCTGGTGTCTTCATATTCACCACCATTGTCAGTTCTGAGCTTTTTAATCTTCAGACCTGTCTCATTTTCAACCATAGCTTTCCATCTTCTGAAAGCCTCGAACACTTCGGACTTATGTTTTAGAAAGTAAACCCATACCTTCCGAGAGTGATCATCGATGAAAGTCACAAAGTAGTGTTTCCCACCAATGGATGAGACAGTCGTTGGTCCCCAAACATCAGAGTGAACAAGCTCTAGCCTTTCTTTCTTTGGGGTTCTGCCACTTGTCTGAAAGCTGACTCTTTTCTGCTTTCCAAGTATGCAATCTTCGCATGTGTCTATCTCCACTGACTGTAGACCTGGAAGTTTCCCCTTCGAATGCATAATCTTCATTCCTTTTTCACTCATATGGCCTAGTCTCTGGTGCCATAGATTGGGATTTTCATTGCTAGCTGCAACTATGATTGAACAGCGTGCTCCCGCTGTCATGTAAAGAGTGTCATTCTTTTTGCCTCGAGCAACCGTCATTGCTCCCTTTGAAATCTTCCAATTATCACCATGGAAGATCGTAGTATAGCCTTCGCTAGCCAACTGCCCTACTGAGATTAAGTTCTTTCTCAGGTCGGGAATATGTCCGACATCCTTCAACTCCCAAACAGATCCGTTCAACTTAATCTTTACTACACCTTTGCCAATAATAGCACAAGGTTGATCATCACCAAGATATACCTTTCCAAGGTTTCCAGGGACATACCTTTCGAAGAATTCTTTCTGTGAAGTAGCATGGAACGATGCTCCAGAGTCTAACACCCAAGACTCCTCTTTGCTTTCCAAAGAGCATATCAATGCGTCATTGCCTCCAGAGGTGGAAGCAACATTTGCCTCTACCTTTGCTTCCTGGTTCTTCGATGCACTCTTGCACTGATTTTTGTAGTGTCCAGTCTTTCCACAATTCCAACATTCGACAGTTTTTGAACTATGGAAATTACTTGGATTCCTGGATTTGGACCTTCTGTCCTTTGATTTACCTCGGTAGTTTGACTTGCCTCGTCCATTACCTCTGGTTGAATTTCTTCCTCTTGACTCTGTATGCAAAACTGAAGAAGTTGATGATTCACCCGACTCTCTCCGTCGGATCTCTTCACTGAGAACCAAATCACGAACATCATCAAATTTCAACTTAGTGCTTCCCGACGAACTACTCACAGCAGTGACAGTAGCATTCCAGCTTTCTGGTAGAGAAGACAAAAGTATTAATGCTCGTACTTCTTCATCAAATTCAATTCCAACCGAACTCAATTGGGTTGTGACTGTATTGAGTTCATTGAGATGTTGAGCTACAGATGCACCTTCTGTCATTCGCAAGTTGAACAAGCGCCTCATGAGGTGCACTTTGTTTGAAGCTGAAGGCTTCTCATACATACTAGAGAGAGCCATCATAAGACCTGCCGTGGTCTTTTCCTTTGCTATGTTGAAAGCAACATTACGGGATAATGTCAATCGGATAACTCCGAGAGCTTGTCTGTCGAGAAGACTCCAGTCTTCTTCCTTCATAGCCTCTGGCTTCTTCCCTGAGAGAGGTTGATACAGATTTCTTTGATACAAATAATCTTCTATTTGCATTTTCCAAAAGCCAAAGTCCGCTCCATCGAACTTCTCAATTTTTACCTTTCCTTCATCTGTGGCCATCGCTCCCACTCGAATCTGACTTCCTTTGGATCGTTTCTGACAATTCTTGTGAATCTCTGTGTATTAGAACACCTCCGTGGATAATTTGGTACAACTGACCAAATTTCACTATTCACAAAAATTTACTATTCATGTGAATAGTAATCGCCCCGAAAAAGGACAGAAAAAACGCAACCAATGCTCTGATACCAGTTGTTGGGAAATGACGCCAATTTCCCTATAGTCAGATTTATGAGAAAGCGAATAAAATGCGAACTAATAAGACAGACAAGTTGATAACGGAGTTCGGCCAATTATGCCTACGTCTCCGGACTGCTGCAGATCTTTTATTGAAAGAAGAGAAATTTACCGAGTGTTTACAAACACTCACAACTCACAACCTCTCACTAATGCTACTCTCTCACTTTTTTTTATGGAATACATTACAAATGAATTTCTAAGGCTATATATAGGCCTACACCTCCTCAATGGACGGTCAAGATTAATTATCACCTACTTTGATGGATGATTGAGATTATTTCTCACCTACCGTCTCACCTACCAAATGTATGGTCAAGATTAATCTTCACTTACCATCTTACCAACCAAATAGATGGTCAAGATTAATCCTCACCCACCAAATGGATGGTCAAGATTAATCTTCACCTACCATTTTACCTACCAAATATTTTGTCAACAAAAGATGCACCGTCAATCTTTATTGTCATTTATGGTGCATGTGTAGTTTAACCAACATCCTGCCCAAAACTAACACTGCTTTATTCAATCTGATCCAGTTTTTCGAGGCTGCATCCATACTTTGTGCTCCAATCGAATTTCGCAGACCCACGAAACTTTTAAAGACTATGAAGTCTGTATCCAAATATACACCTCCATACTTATACAAAACTGCGAGCCGAATAAGATTGGAAAGAAACTGAGATAGTGGAATTTCTCCAGGGTCTTTGTTTCCCTTCTTCATCTCATCAAACCAAGCTTGTGCTGGTGTTTTCCTGAACAGAAATTCAAGGTCAGGTTAACTGCAGCAACCTTGAACCCAAATTCGAGCAGAGGTTTCATGAACCTGTAACCTTGTGTTGAATCCAGCGATCCTGATCGAATCATCAAGCAATCCATGAGGGTGGACTTTGAAAAGTGTCTCTATACCCAACAACTCTTCTTCCGAAAGCTGAAGCAGAAGAAATCCATGTCATGAAGAATTGTATCTCGCATTTATCATCAAAAAATTCCAGAATTCACCTGTGGAATCCCCGAGTCAAGTTGTTTGACTTGAAAAATCTCAAACTCTGGCAACTGCCTTCGGATCCATTTAATTTTTTCTTCTTCTGTAACATTGAAGGGAGGAATTAAAGATTCCAGATTCTCACTGTCAACTCCATCAATATCGTCCTGGGTGGAAAGCAATTGGATGCCATTGCCAGTTATATAGTTGACTTAATCTGAATAACCTCTGAAACTTGTTCAACTTCATTAGTGGCAGAAGAAGATTGCAGAAAACCATTAGAGACGATACAATCTGCAGAGAAAAGAAAGTTAATTGCAGTAACTACAATAACAGAGAAGATCACTGTTTTTGCAAGGCCGAGTTGCCTGTAATCTAAAGCCTGGTAACCAAGTCTTCTAATCCAGGTAATAGAAAGTGGGGAGAAACAGGGAGTTTAGCTAAAGAATATTCATACACTGAAGAAATTGATATAACTAAGAATAGAGAAATAAAGGTTTTTGGTCTGAGTTTGAAATTATCAAAACCTAAGGTTTTGTCAGAGTCATATTTGGTTATTATTATTATTATTATTAAAACATGAATAATTATGGCCAGTATTTAATAGTATTTGTATTGCATTTTTTATTTATTTTACATCGAATTGGTTTATATTTCCTGATTGTTTATTGAAAAAAAAAATTGTTTTTTGCTTTGTTTCTTGTCATCTCAGACATTGGCCACAAGGATATTTGTCAATTTTTACCGTTAGACCAATCAGTTGGTTATTAATTATTTGTTACAGATTTGAAGATTCAATTGGTTTTTTTTTTTTGATTAATTACTATCATAGAAATCATGTTCAACAATTGTCTTCATTTAGCAATTAAAGCTAAATTCTCGTTTTATTTTCTTCAAGTATTGGATAGCTTGCCTGTCTAATATCTAATTGATATAAAATTAGACAAAATAAACTATGTAATATAGAATAAAATAGATAATAGAAATGAAGAAAATAGTAGAAAATAAAGAAACTATATTCATTTTTTCTTTATTTATTCACCAAACCTCTATAGGCTTACATGTAGTATCCAAGAGATATGAGTTACAAGTAATATTGTGAAAATAAATCACAATTAAAATGGACAATTAAGCTACAAGAGAGGTTATGCAACTTATAGTTATGGACATTCAAAAGACATAAATATCCATAATACTCCCCCTTGAATGACCATTAACAAGAACATGTCTCATTAAAAACTTACTAGAAAAAACCTTGTGGGAAAAAAATCTAGTGAAAAAAATAGTACATTTTATGTGTAATACGCATATGAAGTTATCTCATTAAAAACTTTGCTAGGAAAACCTAATAGGACAAAATCTTAGTCAAAGAAAAAAGTATAGTACGTATTTTCTAACTTCATAAAAATATCACTTCAAGTCTCTAAATCGATACATTACAATATTTTGTACAAATTTTTCAAATATTGCAATAGACAAAATTTTTATGAATAAATCTATCAAATTATCACTTGAATGTATTTGTTTAACATCGAATTGTCCACTTTTATCGAGATCATGTGTGAAGAAAAACTTGAAAAAATATGTTTTGTCTAGTCTCTTTTAATGTAATCTCTTTTTAGTTGTGCTATACATGTTGCATTATCTTCAATAATACTGTAGGAGTTCCTTTGCTGACAGATAAACTATATATTTTTCGAATGTGTTTTGTCATTTGTGTCAACTATACGCATTTCCAACTTGCTTCTTGAATTGTAATTATTTCAGCATGATTTAAAAATGTGGCATTCAATGTTTATTTTGTTAATCGCCACGAAATAACAGTTTTACCACTCATAAAAACATAATTTGTTTGATATCGAGCTTTATGTGGGTCAGATAAAAATTCTGCATTAATATAGCCAATTAGTTTTGATGTAAATTTACTTGAATAAAGCAATCTAATGTCAGATATGGTACTTCATGATGAATAATCTCCTTCCCATCCTCTCAATGTCAAAAATGATCTTTTTTCATATCAAGTGACCTCACAACCATTGGTGTATTTAATGGATGTGTTTTATCCATACAAAATCTTTTAAGAATTTTTCCTATGTAAGATAATTGATGTATTAAGATCCCATAAGCTAAATGCTCAATTTGTAAACTAAGCCAAATTTTTATTTTTTCAAGATTTTTCATTTCAAACTCATGCTTTAAATAATTAACTTTCTTAGTTAGATCTTCAAGAGTTCCAATAATATTTAAATTATAAACATTTACAGCAGTGATAGCAAATCCAGATTTTGATTTCTTTATGAAAACACATGGGCATATATGATCATTTTTATATCATTCTTTTAACAAATATTTATTCAAACGATTGTACTACATTTGTCCTGATTGTTTTAGACTATATAAGGATTTTTGTAACTTAATAGAATAAATCTCCTGAGACTTTAATTTTTATAATTCATGCATCTTAAATCATTCAAAGATTTTCATATATATATCACTATCAATATAACATCTATAAGACGCATATCAAGTCTTTCATATACTGCAAGACTTATAAGATATCGAAAAGTTGTTGCATCCACCACAAGAGAATATGTTTGATCATAATTAGTACCAGGTCTTTGTAAAAATTCTTGTGTCATAAGTCTCACTTTATATCTTATAACTTTGTTATTTTTATTTCATTTTCGTACAAATATCCATTTTATCCTACAAGTTTAATATTTTTAGGTGTTTGAACTATTGGCCTGAAAACTTCACGTTTATTAAGTGGATCTAAATTAGCCTGTATTGCGTCTTTTTATTTGGGCCAATAACATCTATGTTGATATTATTCTATTATTTTTGGCTCTAGATCCTCATTTTTGTCCATAATATCAATTGCTATATTATAAACAAAGATGTTATTAACGACTATTTTCTTTTTGTTTCATTTTTTCCTATAATGACATAACTTATTGAGATCTCTTCATTGTTATCATTTTCAGGTATTTGAACTATTTTTGGAGATTTATTCTTTGTTATGTCAACAGATTCTTCAAAAGTTTTTACCTCCTCACTAGGGTCATTTTATTTACTAGCTCTTTTTCTTTTTTTAGAAATTTTATTTTTGGAACCAATTGGTCTACCATGCTTTAGGTGTATTTTAGACTCATTAGCTATAGCAAGTTATCCTATGGAGCATCAATTCGAGCTAGAGCATTTGCTGCTGGTATATGTGATTTGGTTACTCTTTTAAGGTCAGTAAATATATCGGACAATTGATTTTCCATATTTTATAAATATATTATTCTTTGTACTTTTTGTTCAAATTGCTTAGTACAAAGATGATGTGTCAAAGATGATGCATTCCACACAATTTATTTATCCAACTGCTTTGTTTCTCCCCCCTAATGTTAGAAAAGTTATTTCATTAAAATGACAATCTACAAACTGTGCTGTAAATAAATCACCACTCAACGGTTCAATATATTTAATGATAGAAAGAAATTCAAATCCAATATATATTTCCATCCTTTTTTAAGGTTCCATTTTTGTGTGTTGTGGTGGAGCAATAGGAACATAAATTGCACATCCAAAAATTTTAAATGAGAAATATTTGGCTTCTGACTATAAATCAATTGAATTATATTGTTATGCCGTTGCCTAAACATGACATGGATGTGGTTGACCCAATTATCCTTATTGAGGAAGAAGAAGAAGGAAATTATGATAATAGCACAAGTGAACATGAAATAGAAGAAAAGGCTATTATGGAAGACAATATTGCTCGAGGGAGTACAGGTAAATTAGAGGAATGGATGGTGTCAGTGATGAGAATTGGATTCTCATTTTTCTTCAATATCACCTAGAAATCTGATGGCAATCAACGTTGTTGTCATCAAATTGCTTGATGTTAGAGATTCATTTCGCAGATCAAAGAACACAAGAATGTGATATGGATGTTTAGTATCTCTACTCTTGATCATTATTTAGAATAACTACTGATGTTGCCTTGAATTTTCCTTGAACCAGAGGATTTAATTGTGTTTGTCAATTTTTTGTAATCATGAGATCAAATATTCCTTGAATTACACAATTGCCTAACAATGATGTAATTCTTATATTATTCACTTATATTTATGTTGCGTTACGAATCTAACATCTTTCACAAATGTGAAAATATTTTTTTATATACATTTCAAAAAATAAAATCCTTCAAAAATTGCACCCAATATATGATGAAGGTGGATCTATAATATAATTTGCAAACCTGGACCGATAGTGTATTGTAGGATAGGCGGTCACATAATTAGAGGCCTACGACCCCTTCCTTTCTTTAGTAGATTCCGAAAGCCCAATTGATTGGAAGGATTTGCTGAATTTGATTACAATACTTGGACCCCATTTCATTGGGCTTAAAATAAGTGGGCAGTAAGTCTATAACTAATGTACACGCAAATTATATTATAGATATATGTTTATAATACATTTTATATCATTTTATTTGAATGATAAAAAATTTTATTTTTTAAAATATATAAAAATAAAAATATTTTACATTTGTAAAATAGGCTGAGTATATAATTCAATATAAATCTGATTCATTATATAATAATTGTAATGCACATTTTTAGGGAAGCTAACTTGTTTTTAACTAGCATTCACATCCCCTTGCAAATTGAATTACAAAAGGTGATGTAGCAACAAATAAAAATTTATATTGATAATTAGCAAACTTGCAACATACCAAAGTGGAAAGATAATTTCATTTGAATATAAAATTTTAGTGGGTCTCATTTTATTGTTTTATAATAAATTTAAATAAAATAAATAAATAATATGTTTTTTTATTAATTAATATATTTAAAAATAATTAATGTGAAAGTAATTGTTAAAATAATATATTAAGTAGATAGATTAATATGAAATATAAAATTAAGTTAATACAATTAATTATATTTAATAATATAAATATAATTAATGTACAATAATGTTAATTAATATAAAAAATAATAATATAATTAATTATATTAACTTAATTTTATATTTTAATTACAAAGTTAATATTAATAATAATACACAACATAATAATAATAATAATGCATTTGGGATAACGAAGACAAAATAATAATAATAATAATACATTACATAATAACAAACCACAAAAATAAACTTAAAATTTGATTTTTTAGTATTGAATTTTATTTAAGTTTTATTATAATTTTCTATGTAATTTTTTTTTCATAAATGAAATGTTGTGTGCTTCCTTTAATTTTCTTTAAGTTTCATAATGAATTTTTTATATAATTTATTTATTTGAATATTTTTTTAATTATAACAATAAAATCCAATTTATTTGGCAATTAAAAAAATATATGGTTATGTTTATATTAAAAAATTTTGAAGGAGAAAATTAGAACAACTCATAAATGTCAAATCTATTGTTTGACTACATAAAAAAGTCAAAATCCATGGATTTTGGAAAATCATTCACTAACCAAAATATCTTTTTTTTGAATGATTTGATTTCCTACCTCCTAGTCAGAAAAGTCCAAAATCCATTATTTTTTATTTATTAGAGATTGTTGTCATATTTTTTTATTTCAATATTATCCCTAATAAATTAATAGTGTTCCAAAATTATATTTAAACCTAAAAATATAGTAAAAACTATTTGTTAATTTTTTATTTTATTTTCACTTATTTATATGTATTAGTTTGAATATAAATTAAAAAAATATTTACGAGTTCTTTCGAAAAAAAATAAAAAATTAATGGATTAATTTATTCATAAATATAGCACAGATAATAAGTTTATATAAAATTTTGAGTAAAAAATTGGTAACATATTTCAAATTTGACAATAATGATAATTTTATCAATTGCATTTTTAAAAAAATTTACTCTAAATTATATTATTTCACTATTCAATATAAACGTGATAAAAAAGACTAAAAGATTATTAGTTAATGATAAATTATCAATATTTAGTAAAAGATAAAATTGAAAATTAATTATTAAATTCATAAATTCTGGTTATTGAACTAAGTATGAGTACAAGAGAAATTATATTATCAATCTATATATTTTATATTCAAACCAAATGATAAAATTCTTACAATCCATAGATTTTATGAAATCCATAAATTTTAAAATCAATCTAAATATAGCCACTGAATATAATATATTAAAATATTAATTAAATCTCACAAATTAAAATTAATATCAATTATAAAAATAAAATATATTTAAAAATAGAGTTGAAATTTTATGATATAAAAATGAGACCAGTATTTAAAATTGTTATCCAATTTCAGGAATAGAGATGCTCTGCCCTTTCATTCAAGTGTTCTGTTCAGTAATTTGATAGGAAACGGTGTTTAATAGCTTGGAGCTGAATATATTTCTTAGCAAAAATAATAAAAAGGCAAAATACCTGTGAATGTGAACTCATGTACACTCAACTAAAAGGTGTCTGTTTGGCGTTGCTGGCCGAGGAAAGCGAGAAACACACTGAAGGCCCACCCCCACCAAACTTAAAGGTGCGCGCACACATACACACATCCTCTCATAATATGAATTATTAACCACCACTACCAGATTACTTTTCCATAATAGAAAAACAACGAATACACAGGCAAACCTCCATTTCTGCAAGAAATCATCTTCATCTCCCCTCCCTCACAAGCAAAGTGATGAAATCCCTAGCATCTTCATCTTTGTCCAACATCTTTGTAAATACAAAGATAGACTCAGGTTTTTGTTCTTGTGGACAATTTCTTCCTACCAGGCATCAAGTTGTTTTTTTCCCATCCAATAAACCCCGGTTCCTGCATTTCATATGTGTCCAACGCAACCCTCTTCCTCCTATTTATTCTTGTTCTTCTTATCTCTCAACGGAGTCCCAGGTAGGCAGCTCTTGTTTTTTTACTTCTCTCTTACTTTTATATATATATGCCAATTTCGATCGAACTTAATTATTTAATGCTTTTTGGGTTCTTTCCTTCATCTCTGTGATTGAAATGATGATGGTATGCTATTGAAAATGCTTTTTGGGCTAATTCTCTGTTCTTGAAAGAAAGAGAGCAAAAGAAACCCAAATGCCCGAATTTTAGTTCAAGGATAGAAAGCTTTGAGTTTGTTCTTGTTATCCAAATTATTGCAGTTAATTTTATATTATCGCAAGAAATTGATCCTGATATATAAAACTGGTTATAATTTATATTATAGACGGACTTGGAGCTAGCTGAGACCAGCAACCCAGAAAAGTGTGAGTCTTCTTTTTCTTGCTCTCTCGTTCTTAGAAAAATTGGGCTCAATTTTCAGTCTCGGTATTGGGGTATATGATTGGCAGATCAATCAGAGACGGTTCGTGCCAAATTCCAGCTAAAGAAAGAGTGCTCCTTTGGTGAGCAATTTGCTATAGTAGGGGATGATCCAATTTTGGGTATGTGGGAACCTGATAATGCAATTCCATTGAACTGGTCAGATGATCATGTTTGGAATCTTGAGCTGGTATCTGAAATATCATGAACATTATGCAAAATGTTTCTGAGTTTGGGCAAGTTTTATGAGATAATAATGCCTTTCTTTTTTGTCTTTTTTTAGGATATACCCATTGGAAAATCCGTCCAGTTTAAGTTCGTACTAAAAGAAATCACTGGAAAGATTTTGTGGCAACCAGGTCCAGATCGGATTCTCGAAACTTGGAAAACTAAGAATGTAATTGTTGTTTGGGAAGATTGGGAAGATGCTACATCGCAGAAATTACTAGAGGAGGAAGAATCAATTTCTAATCAAAATGTGGATACTGCTGTAACCAAAGAAATGAGATTTCTTGCTGAGAATTTGATTCATCATAATGAGGAATTGGTATCTGATGTAAAGAAGGAAACAGTCATTGCTGATGTTAAATCTTACCCAGCAAAGGAACCATTGCCGCCTACTGATGAGAAGCCAATAATGGTTGATAACACTGTTTCATCAGATGAGAAATCTATAGTTATAGTTGCTGATAATATCAGTATCTCAAAGGAGGAACCTGCGGCTAGTGCAGATCATCAAGGTTTTAAGGAAGAACATGAGACTAATTCAAATAAAAATGTGATAACTGAAGAGGAGATTCTCCAAAATAATGGAAGAACTCCAACATTAGTGGATTCAGCAAGCACAGATGTTGAAGGAAATCTGGTCATTCACCAAGGGGATCCTGTTCTAGTACCTGGATTGCCTTACATTGAACCAGAAATTCATGATGCGGGTGAGAAAAGTAGTGCTCTTGATGCCTCATTTGGAGTCAATGAAGAAGAGAACCACAATTTGCCAGAGGTAAATGCTTGATAAATGGTGATGTTCTGTTTCTTTTTTCAGTTCAACTCCGTATTCCAGTTTTAATAAATTAATGTCTCTGAACTATCTTAGCTTAGGATTGTATTGTCTTGAAATTGATATATTTCTGGAATGTAAGTTCTTTCTCAGCTTAGGATTGTATTTTCTTGAAATTAATATATTTCTTGAATATGTGTATTTTCTCAAATGGAATAAATAATAAGACAGCTCTTGTTGAATTCACATTGATGTCTCTTTGTTATGGTCAGCAATCAAATTTTGTGCATCAATCGTTAGATATGGCTTCCACTGAATTGTATCTGTGATAGATGGGTTGGTTTCCTTTTGCTCTTTGAAATTCACCAACTGAAGTTGTAATTAATCACAGTTATATCTATAAAATGCTGAATTATCTGTAGAAAAAAGCAACTTCATAATTAGTGACGGCGCAATGAAATTGCTGCTTATAGAAATGCATAGGATCCCATTCTCATGCTCAATTGTATTTGGTCTTCTTGTTCATAAGCAGAGGCCTAAAAATATTCAGTTAGGTGAGAAGATTGAAATAGATGTCGATCCCCATCCAGCAGAAATGACTGAGGATTCCAGTGATGTGGAGCAACTGGAAAATGAGTTCCAACAAAAGCCAGAGGTCATCAATGAAAACCAGTATGAATCAATTCCTGTTCGAAAGAATGTTGTGCAAAATGACGTCCAATGGGGTCGTAAAACCATACAGAAGCTGCTAACAAATTTAGGATTTATTCATTAGTACGTTGGAGAAGAGGAGGAGAAGGTGAAGAATCCTTCTAGTCAACATAACTTTGATATTTATTCATGATGTAATTTCTTTTGCTTAGATTGCTCAATATTTTTGTAGTTGCCTGTGATGTGAGGTGAAGCTGAGATCTCAATGCATCTGATAAAATTGTGCTGTAGTTTTCCCCTCAGAAAAGTTTTATGTTGAAATGCTTATTGTTCTTTCCTGTTAATAATAGGCAAAAACTACTCTTTGGCCCCAGTAATTTTGAATTTTTTTCAATTAAATTCTCATACTTCTATTTGATAATATCAAGTACTTGATTTTTTTTTTTTTGCATTGAGTTTCCATATAATTAAAAAAAAAAAAAAAAGAAAGAAAGAAAAGAAGGAGAATGTGACCATGTATATCACATAAATCATTAAAAGATATTTGAGCTTTTTTTTTTTCTGGGTTATGCATCTTAATTGACTTAATTTTGTTTGCATCTGTAGTAGGGTCTGATTTGTCAATATTGTTTATTAATTTACAATAAGACATATCTTCATATATATTGAAGCATCAAAAGTTTGAAAAACTCAATTAACTATTTCAATCGATCAATTATGTGAGGAATTTTACCAATTAACTTATGGTATTCTATATATATATAAAAGTTATTTCAACAGTCTTATATGGCCTCCTTTTTAAGCTATGCTTCTCAATAAAAGTGCCATTATATAAAAGTGAGAATTAAATAGGAAATATATATATATATATATATATATATATATATATATATATTTTTAAAAAAGTATAGATTTGATTCTACCAAATAAAAATATAAGAACTCAATAAAAATAAACTCAAAAGATGAACGAGTGAAGTTTGTCATATCAAAATTAAATGTCTTATTTCTACAAATGGAAAATTCCTCTCTATTTGGAGGCAGTTAATGTTGATTAATTTATGATATTAGAGCTTAGGTTAAGTGAAGAGGAAGGAAATTTTGTTTGTGTATATTTTGCTCAATTTCTACCTGTCTTTACTGCATTTCAAATTAAAGGAATACAGAAATTTCAAATACCAAAGCCAATTAATAAGGTTAACAGGCACAGTATGTAACCCTGAGAGACACAGAACGCAGAGGATGCAAATCTCAAGCAATGGTGACTGTTGATTCCATACCTATTTCATATTTGTATATATTAACTTCAATTTTTCTTCTCTTTTAATTATATATATATATATATATATATTGTTTATTATGAGTTGATTATTCGTTCTATTCTATCAAGTTTTTACATTTTTATTTCATATCAATTAAACATTAAATTTAAAAAAAAACATATGCACATTGAAATCAGCATATCTTTTGAAAATACTCCATAATAATTTTGTGATTTAAAAAAAAAAACATTATTTTTGGCTTTATGTTTTCTTCTTCTCTCTCTCGACCTCTCTTTTTGTTTACTTTCACTTCAATTCATATCATTTATCCTCTCTCTCTTCATTCCAAGCCTCATCTCTCTTTAGTAGAAAATGGATTTATTTGCATCTTTTGCAATCTAAAACGTTCTATCGACTTATTTGAAGAAATCCATAATCTAGAAATCACGCTGAATAGCATTTAAGCACGCTGATAGTGAAATTTTTTTTTTATTATTATTATTTTCAATAATTTATTTATCATAACTGAAAAATACAATTTATTTTTTTTGTTAAATCTGTTAATTTTTTTCCCACTATTTGATCCAAAGTAAATACCTAGAGACCAAAATAGACATCAGAGACTCATAAAATAAATACTCATAATAACAAGATAAAATTACATTTTTTCTGTATAGACAATTGATAATATCAGTGAAAACTTGCTATAAAAAAAATGTCTCTGAAAACTAATATTTCATATAATCTGTTAAATTTGTGCTTAATGGTTACTAAATAAAATTTATGCCAAAATAAAGCAAAATTTGATAATAATGTACTGATATCGAAATCGATGTAACAGTATCAGCCTGAATAGAATCATACAAGATTGTATGCACAGTAAATTTTAAAAAATAACTAGTCAAATTACTCAAATATTAAATTCGAAAATACTTAAATAAATATTATTTTTATTTAAAAAATATAATGTACATAATATTTTTATAATAATAGCACAATAAATAATGTTAACTTAAAAAAACTTTATTATAAAATAAATTAATGATTTTTTATAAATAAATAGATCTTTTATCATGTAATCCATTTGTGATTAAATTTTTTTTTGTTATATAATACACATTATTAATGTTAAAAAAATCTATCTCATAAACAAAAGAATAAAAAAAATTTCCACCCAAATATGATGAATAATACAAAGAATAATTTTAGTTATTAATGTATATTAGTCACTATTTATGTTTTAAAAATTATTACGTAATATTGAAAAAAAGTATTATATCAATTACTTATAAAAATCTAAAAAGAAGTTTATATCTATAAATAAATTAAAAAATTTATATTTCTAGATAATTATATAACATCTGTATCAATTTATATTATTTATATCACTAGTAACACAATTAACAAATATATATATTGATCTGGCATAGTAAACATAAAAAAAAAAATTGTTATATAATGCCAGTCACTTATCAGTCATTATCTAAATCCTGGACGCAGTAACTTAAATATGTTACTTTCCAAAATAAAAATTATTTTAATTTTTAAACCTTTTCAGTTTCCACATAGGCAGGCGAGGCACATGCCACGATGTTTTGGGAACGGTGTCAGTTAGAGCACATTTGGTTCTTGTTGAAATGTGAATGAAATCTTGATTTTAAATTTAGAATATGATGGATAAAATATTTAAGAATATAATTTTTATTTTTATGTAGAAATTTATAATATTTTAAATTTATTAATATTTAAATTTTTTTGTATTTTTTAAATATAAATATTTTATATTTTTAAAAATATTTTCAATAAAATTAAATAAAATATAAAATAAAATAATAATTCGCATTGCATAAATATTTCAAAAAAAATATTGAAATTTAAAAACACAATAAAATATTATTTCACACAAATTTTTTTAATTAATGTAACAAACATATCATTAATTCATATTCGTCAATGAACCAAATATGTCATTAATCAACACACACGGCGTATGCTTCCCGTTGGAATTTGCTAGAAATGAGGTTTACCAAAATCGAAGTCCAGGCAAACCTCATACGTACATCATTGGGACTTGGGATGCTAACATAACTACATACGTGAATTATAAAAAATATAATAATTACAGCTCAGTCAACTAACAACCTATTAGATACGTAGAATTGCTTAAGTATTGGATTAATCACTAATTTCATATTTAGTTAAAAAAATTAAGTATAGATTAGTAATTCTAAGAATTTACTAAACTCATAAAATGAGTCTTAATTAATACTCTTATGTCTTTACACACCAGTGGTTTCACATGGCATTATATTGACCAATTAAAATTTAGAAAAGATAATATATTAATTTTTTTGTCCACATACTCAAATTAATCTTTGCCCCCACATATTTAATATATTAAATATTTTTTTCAATTAACTAATTAATGTACAATTAATAACTAATTAATTAAATTTATATTTTAATATAAAATTAAATTTATATAATTAATTATATAGTTTTAACTATTTTTATCATATAATTGCAAACAATTATATATATTTTTTATCTTTTTTATATAATTATTGACAATTATAAAATTTATATTTTTTTTACATAATTATTGAAATTATATGTTATATTTCATATATAATCATATAATTACTGATAATTATATGTTATTTTAATGTTCTTATATATAATTGCTGACAATGAAGGCCAAACTTTGCTCCGAAATTAGCTTCTAGATTCATTTTTTTCTTTACTAATCCCTTTCTAATGGGATTACTAATCAATATATTTATAAAATTGAAAACCCTAAATTAGTTTTACTATTTACTTTTTTTCAAAAATAGTCTTATTTTAGTTTTGAGTTTATAACTTTTAGAAGCAAAATTAATGATAGTTACGATGTCTTTTTTAGTGTCATTACTCATTTTATCATAAATAGACCCATTTAATTCACATGAGATTTTTTTTTATCAAAATTGGAAAAGAAAATGATTTTTCAATTTTATAATTTTATACAATTAAATTTTTTTAGTTTAAAATTTATTTAGACGGCTTCTTTAATTATTAATGAAATTTGTTTAATTAATTATCTTTAAACTAATTAGTTAATTAAAATATTAATTAAAACTCAAGAATTGAACTTAATTAAAACCTAGTATGCAGAAAATATACAAGAATAGATCAATTAATATTACATACAAAATAGAGAAAGAATATTGATAATTTGAAGAAACGAAAATTATATAATGGTAAAATAAGTATGGCTAAGAATAAGACAAAATATTTTATTCAAAGGAAGCTATTGATAAAATTTATGTAAATATGATAGAACAATAAATGCATCCTCCAAAACAATATCAACCAAATATTCAAATACGTATTGATAATGATAAATAAGAAGATAAAAACTTATTAGTTTTTTAATATAAAAAAAGATATATAAGTAATTTATTAATTTTACTAATTTATTTTATTACTTAATTTGTCATATAAAATATGAGATTATAAATTTGAATTAATTAATATTAGGATTATAATATTTCTACCAAATAAAGGTTAGATTAACTAATCATATAACTTAAATAAACTCAATATTAATACTAATTTTATAGCTTAAGCAATCCGTGAACCAAACAGACAGTAAATGTGTTGAAAAAAATAATAACGTCTATATAATATTTTTTTAAAATTAAAGTGTTTAAATTATTTTTTTCGGGTTATAAAATTCTTCATATATGTATTAAAGTTTTTGATGTCATGAAATTATTTTTATACTTCTTCCTTCTCGTTTATTTTTTCTATTAAACTAAAATTAAAAAAATAGTAAATTAATCAATTGACTACAATACCCTTTAAAATTAATGAAATTTAAAATTTTATGCAGTTTGAAAATTGTAAAAAAAAGATTATAAAGTTATTCATTTTCATAAAATGGATAAACTTGTTACGATAATTTTTTTTCCTGAATAATAGATAAAGTCATTAAGATAAAGGGAACAATTCACTTGATAAAAAAACCTAGATTTGTCCATAGGCCAATTTCAGACTAGACCCAATCAGATTCATATAATTTTTATTATGTCCAAGCCCGGACATATATAAAAAACAGACTTGGACACGAGTTTCGACAAGTTTCGACCGAGTACCCGAGAAATTTAACAAAAAATTATATATGCAATAATAATAATAATAATAATAATAATAATTACACTAAAAACTAAAATAGTATATATTAATGTTGTAATATAAATTTTACTTTCTACTTATCTATTTTTCTAAAATAAAAAATTTTACTTTTGCACAAAATTCATGAAATATATACAACATTCATTCAAAAGAAAATAACTTACATTATTTAAAAAGTCATAAAATCAACGCAAGTTACATTATAGATTTAATACAATATTTAATTCAAAAAAAGTTATTTAAATATAAAAATAATTTAATATATTAACAAAATTATAATTATTTATATAATATATTGAACAAGATAAAGCAGGATTAAAACTAACTCAAACTCAATCTAATAAATTCAAGCTTAACTTGAGTCCTGGCCAGATTATATTCGTGCCTAAAAAAACATGTCTAAGTTCGCAAAAAATAACGAGCAAGTTAACAGATGCCGGAATTCATGGCCAGATCTAATAATACTATAGTTATCAAAATCGGTCTGGCCCATCCAGTTTGACTGGTAAATTTGTGAGCCGAAAATATTTTGGCATGTGAGAAAAATGGGTCAATCAAACGGTTGGACCGATTAGTTAATTGCTGAAAAAAGCTGAAAAATGTTATATTTATCTTCAGAACCTGAAATAATTCAATACCATTTAACCACTTTTGGGTACAAGCTTTTATTTTTACAAAATTTTTAAGAATTTGTTCATTTTGAATTTTTTTTTTTAAATTAAAAGTATATATTTACCGATTTAGAATTTGCAGGCACTGAATAGTTTCGCTTTGAGAAAAGGGCACCTTTACGTTTTAAATAAAGGGTGATTTGCTCATCAACATGAATAATCTCTATCGCATTTAGAATAGAGAAGAGACCTATGACAACAATTACAAGTTCACAACTAAATTTTATGACAAAGGGACATGGAACAATATTAATTACTCCTCAAACAAGAAATGACATTTCCCAAACCCAGAAAAAATTAGTAAAAGATAAAGAATGATGGCGCTGAATGAATTAACATAAGACTAAATGACACCATCTTCATATATACTTCAAGCACAAGCTCCCTCGTCATCTACTACATAAACCAGAAAGCTGGGGCAAACTTCTTTTAAAGAAAAATGAAAGAGATGCCCATCTTTTCATAAGAGACAAAATTGAAAAAGATGGCAAAATAAAAAGGAAAATACAATTGCCTCAACATGATCTAATTGCGAACTTTGCTAGAACTGCATTATATAATATGCAAAATGGTAAATCGCAAAAAACCTTTGGTCAGTTTCAGTCAGCACGTCCACTGGTATAGTTCTCATGAAACGTGATGTCCATTCTTATGTTGCCATGACATTGGTTGACTTTGTGAAGCCTGTGCTAATTCTTCCTTTAATCTTTTACTAGGAACAGATTGCGGCAATCTGACAAAAAAAAAAATGAAGTATTAAAAATAATAATATCAGGACAGAAATAATTATTACTTTACAAGAATATGCAATCGCTTTCTTGACAGTATCATCGAAGATTGAACTGGGTTAAAAAATGAAAGAAAATAAGAAACCCAGTTACACCTGCCCGAATATTGTCACTAGAAATCGAACATGATTGACCACTGGCACAAAGTAGCAACTAAGCAGGCTTTGAAAGTAAGATGGGGCTTGAAATTACATCATCATAATTACATGGAAGGATTTAGCCTCATTATCATTTGTCTCTATTGAGCTCCTGGACTTCTATTTTCTAAGAAGACTGAGAAACTTTTTTTAACAGTATAGAAAATAAAAATATTTAAAATCTGTAAACACCCTTCAAAAGATGCAAGGGCGAAAAAAAAAAGAAAAAAGGAAAATTAAATTGTAAACCCATTCAAATAAACTTCTTATCCACGAAGTACAGAACAAGAGACTATATTTTTCGTAAAGCATGTTGAGATCTAAATGCTGGAAAATCCTATAAACATTTCCAAATAAAGACAGCTGAATCTACAAGGAAATTGTTACAACTTCTGATTCAAATACCGTAAGTGAGCAGTAACATTCTGATTAATCTTATGACTCTTGATAGCTACAGAGAAAAATAAGAAGGCTTAGTACATAATTTAAATGTTCCGGTACAACAAAGTTGGTCTTATCAACTTTGAGTTGAACCTCATTAATGCCTTAGATAGGGGTGGCCACAGACCGGGTCGTCAAACCAATCAGAGCCCCAGTTCCAGGCCCAGCCTGAACCAGTTAAATTAAAAAAATAATTTTAATATATATATATATAATATAAATAAATATTAACTCATACACAAACTCAAGAAAAATATGTTTATTTTAAGAGGCATGTGTTATATAACTGGCACTAAAAGAAAAGTGTTGTCCTCCTTTATAAGGAAGGAAAACACAACTCTTTTATGCATACTTTTGTGCATTTATCCCATATTGCTTAAATTACAAAGAAGTTGTGCTCTCTTTCCTTATAAAAGGGAAAACACTCATTTTTTAGTGTTACTTATGTGACACATGTCACTTAACATGAACCTGTTTTTCTTGGATTTATGTATATGTGTTAATATTTATTTATATATATAAATATATTTATATTATTATTTACATATTAAAAAATATATATATTTTTTAAAAGTTGGAACCGGCCAAACTATTGATTCATAAACCGGAATTGGCAGATTCAAAATTTTTTTGAACCTTGAACTGCCGGCCGGTCTAAAACCGGAACCAGCGGTTCACGACCCGTGGCCCACCCTAGCCTTAGATGACTTTCAAACACAAACTTCAAAATTATCAAATTTACAAAGTTCGACTCAAAGCCGAGATGGCCAAAACAATGGGCATTAGTAAAGGAGGAATTATGTACTGAGCCGAACAAAAAAAGAGACCTTATTTAATGTTACCTTGGTGAGATGGCACGTTTCTGCTGTTGCTGATGAACAAAATTCAATCCAGTGATTGCAGGTTCAACCTCAGCATCCTGTCGATCATTTTTTAATCATCCAACAGATTAAACCAACATTCCAGGAAAACAAACATTGGAACTATGATATTGAACAGACCCAAAAGAATGTATTTTAACAGTTTTTCCAAATGAGCATGTTTAATCTCGTCATTCAAGGTTCAGCACATCCACTAAAAAAAATATTTCACTTGTTTTGAGAGAAGAGGTAGGTTTAAAAACCAACCGAATGTCAGACTTGGTAAAACAACTCTTACAAGAAAAATTGAAAAAAAAAATAATAATAAAGAAGGTTTCTGATTCAACATGGGAGTACTTGGATAATGGGTAGAAACAAGGGTCTGACCACCAAGTCCATACCTTTTAAACAGGGAAAGATGGAGCCTGCATAAGGCAGCAGTAGCAGACATGAAGCCAGCTCACTCCCTTCGCTGTTTAGCTCCCACATCTTGGTGCATTGCAAAATCCATTAAGGAGTGGTTTGTCTCTAGATAACCAATACACCTCATCTAGAAATTTCTTGACCACATACCCTTTATCCAAGCATCACCTATGTTTTTGAACAAATAAATCAAATCATCTATTGAGAGCATCATAAAAAATTCCCCACCTCAGGAGTACGTTCTTTACTCAAACCATCTTCTGGTACTACTTGACTTGATCCAGATTTGACAGTGTCCCATAGAAATCCATTCTCATTCCTCAGGGATAGCTTATCAAAATCACGGTCCACTGCTCCAGAATGAGGTGCAACATATGCAGCATATTTTTCTGAAAACAATAATGTTAGCAGTCAGCCTACAAAAGTTTCACATATGGGAAGTTTACTCGGTCAAAATAACCAACTATTCAATTTATTTCTTATTTCTATTTTTCCTAGTTAAGGGAGGTTATGCCTCCACTTGTCCATTTCCAGTTGATGGTGGTTATGCCTCTAGTCCATCTTTTTTTCCA
Source organism: Triadica sebifera (assembly GCA_023653625.1). Classification (NCBI taxonomy): domain Eukaryota; kingdom Viridiplantae; phylum Streptophyta; class Magnoliopsida; order Malpighiales; family Euphorbiaceae; genus Triadica; species Triadica sebifera. Next base: position 27,841,753 of record CM042897.1, read on the forward strand.
TGCTTTCCTTGTTTTAAGGTTCTTTCTCCGCCAAGTTGTACTTAACGCCATTGAATTCAATAAACAAGATATGCAGGAAATTTTCTAGTTTTTGAATACTTAACTCGAGAAATTGCAGGTTCTCTCTAACAAACCAGCACCGTAGATAGAGAAAATAAATCATCTACCCAAACACCCAACCTATCCCCAACTAAGTCAGATACTTTCCTGCACTGTCCCTCAACAAGATCCGCTTCAGAGGATCACACCAAACAAATTTATTCAACACATGAGCATTCATTAATACATCACTTTTTACAAACCACAATCAACCAGAGGAACAGCTACAAATAAGAAATAAGCATACAATTAATGCATGTTTACCTTGGACATACATAGCTTTGTTTGGATCGGGTAGAAGAGGGTTTAATAAAGTAAGATAAAGTAAAGTACAGTGAGGTAAAATAAGGTAAAGTATTTGTTTTCTCATGTTTGGAAGGCAGGGTAATAGAGGGTTCTATAACCTTGTCTTGCTATTGTAGAAGACTTTTTTATGAGTACAATAATGCAGAAAAAATATAATAGAGTTATGAAATTAAAGGAAAATGATCGTTTTGTAATTAAAAAATAAATAACATTAAATTTTTTATTTATTTTTTAAAAAACTTTAAACCCTCCTTAACACCCCAATTTGGAGTGTTAAAATCCTTAAGAAAAATCAGGGATTTTAACACCTCTGTTTACCCAACATTACCGTCAAATTCTACACCCCTCTTTTACATTCTCTCTAAACGTTCCACAAACACCTTTTTGTACCCTACCTTACCCCCCCAAGTCCCCATCCAAACACAGTGTAAACATATGCATAGACTACCTACCATCCACATCCTTAACACTTTTCAAGATTGCATTAACTAAAATAAAATAGAAAATAGTATAACCATATGCCAATATCCTGACAAGCAAACTATATTGAAATATATGATCAAAGATTTATCTTACCTGCCAAGCTACGAAGGGCATTCTCAGCTGCTTGCTGATGAGCATCCTTCCTCGTCTTGCCCATACCAACACCTATCTTTTCACCAGTGAACAAAACCTGAATCCAATCAGCCAAGAAAAGGAGCCTGGTTGAGTCCAAAAAATAAAGATATTCAAGACTGGGAAAGAAAAGGAAAAAGAAAGAAAAGAAAGAGGATAAAGGGGGAGAAAAGAACAAATAACATGACTCCCAAATCATTCCAGAGTTTTTTCATAAAGTTGAAGTGGGGAAAACCAACTTCACAAAGAAGTATCCTCATTAAGTTCTTACGAAGTAAGATATAATCTTATAATTCCAAAATATTACCGTTATTCAAGCACAGAATCATCAAGAAACAGGGTCCATATGTTTTTATCACCCCTCTTTTTGATTCGGTACCAAACAGAAAAACCATAACTAAACTAATGGAAGGGGGAAAAAAACAAAAACAAAACAAATTGCTAAGGGAACATAAATACAGCTTAGAAGTAACATTTATCTCATTTTAATACTGAAGTGAGAAAACTATTCAAGTCAATGAGCTCCTGATGCCAAGCTCATGGAGAAGTATCTGAACTACATGAAGACAGCAATCAACAAATTTCAGCATCCATTTTTGTTTGTCTACAAAAAAATTATGCACTTCAGGCTATAGATTAAGATATTTAACCATATCAGTACTGAAATCCATTAACTTCACTAGAAAAGAAAACATTTCCAAGCAACATATGAAAATACTCAATCATTCAATTAAAATACCCCAAGCGTAACATTTCACTAAAAACAATTGCACATGCAACAATATATAACTACCCCAAAAATACACAAAGAATGAACAATCGAAGCAAATTATGAAAAAGCAGGAAAAGACATTTTTAACCAACCTCGACAGAAAATTGCAAATCCTTGCTGGTGCTTACAACAGACCTAAACTCAACCTGCACATTCATTTCAAACCTTAGAAAAATTAAATAAAGAAAAAGAATCATCAAGGCCTGAACCAATACATACCTTTGAGTTGCATCTCCGTCCAATTTCTTGCAGCACTCCAATAGATAAGTTGGATGGTAGAAGGTTGAATTTCACCGTTTCGGTTTGAAATTCTCTGCTGTTAGATGAGACAGGATTCTGAGAACCACCAATCTCTGCAAGAATAATCAGCAATTACAACCAAATAAGTGCATTATTCCAGAATACTAATAGCATGTATTCAATTTTCAATAAATGTCATCTCCAAAGGTGTCCTGTCTGGAGCGAGGAGACCATTTGATTGCACTGGCATGGCTAGCTCAAACTTGGCCACATGAACAATTTGATCAAAGATTTAAATTGAAACATCAAATTTTTATCTTGCTTCAAACATCATCAAATCACACAGATGAGTGTTGGCCTTCATTACTCTACTCATCAACTAATGGGTCATCACAGCATTGAATTGGTTCCAACAAAGTTCTTCATAATTCCAATTCGGTAGCCAAAGGCATAAAAAGTGCATGCCTAGACACTCGGGCACAATCAGGCACTGACTCAGCACCTTTTGACTCAACAGGGCCAAAATAAGGCACAGGCATTTTGTATTGAGAACTATACCTCATACATAGACTAGACACTAGGCGCATGCACTAGACTTAGAGGGCTGTGGGGATCTCTTGTCTTTTTGAAGCGGTCCCATAACATAATTCTGAAGTTATAACTTGTTAAAATATTCCTGAATATTACTGAAATGAGCAATGCAGTGAATAAATTTAAGCGTATGATCATGCATACAAATTTAAAGTAACTCTTGACTCAAGAAGAGTTTGTAGACATCTCTTCCATCATCTCAAGGGTGTTTTCAGAATGAGTCCTCCATCTCTCTCCTTTTTTGTTACTAACACTTTTTCTTCAGACATACAACATTCGTTAAGATTTTTTTATCTCCTTACTACTTGAGAAATTTAGAGAAAGAAGAGGGGAAAGAGTAGAATGAAGGCTGAATCTTCAGCTTGATTATTCCCTCAGCTTAATGGATATATATTATGAGTATAAGATATAGAATAGAAATCAAAATCAAATACAAAATACGAAGGAAATATTTATAGATATCTAACCTAGAATTATGCATACATAATAGAAAGAAATCAAAGCCAATATCTCAACACTCCCCCTCAAGAGCTTATTAAATATATATTCAATTCGGGGTCTTCTTAGAGTTTTAGTAAGAATGTATGTCGATTGATCATTTAAATTGACAAAACTAGTAACAATGCAACCCAATTCAATCTTCTGTCTGACAAAATGACAATTTATCTCAATGTGTTTTGTCATTTCATGAAAGACTAGATTTGAAACAATATGTACTGTTGTTTGATTATCACAAATCAATCTTATTGGATTAACATCTCACACCTAAATTCTTGAAGCAACTATTTTAACCAAACAAGTTCAAAAGTAACTAAGGTCATGACTCGATATTTTACTTTTGCACTTGATCTTGTTACATCTAACTTTTTGTTTTTCCATAATATTATATTTCCCCCAATTAAGACACAATATCCTGAATATGAATACCCAATGATCTATGTATGTCCTATGTTTTCATATAACAAACCCTATTCTGGAGCTGCTTTAATATATCTAAGGATACGTATCACTTCGTCCCAATAACTATCACATGGGGCTTGAAGAAATTGACTGACCACACTTACTGCAAGGAAATGTTTGGGCAAATGATAGTGAGATAATTGAGTTTTCCTACCAATTTTTAATATTGTCTAGAATCTTTCAATGGCTCCCTCTATCCCAGAACAAGTTTAACGTTGTGAACCACAATTTATTTGTGTCACGCGGCCTTTAATGTGTGACTCTCAATTTGGACATAAGCATTAAAAAGGGGTGTAATAGGGTCAAAAATTGAACTGCATGGACTTAATAGGTCAAAATAGAAGCACAGTAGCCCAATAGTAAAAAAATAAGGCCCTAAAATTGTTTTTTTGCCTTCTTTATATGCCATCAAAATACTGTATCATAAAAGCTCAATTTTCATGGCAGTTGTATGAAATGAGAAATTAAAAGGCTACACATAAAGATTAGCAAGGTGCTCAAAGAATATGAATTTCAACACAATTCCACGCACCCTCAGCAAGCCTAACCAAGATTCAAAAATAATATAGCAATTGAAAGATTCACATGCCTGGTGGCTGACATCCAGCAGGAAGATTTTGTTTTTGCATAAAATTTCCAGCAAATGCCTGCAAATGAAAAAAAATTCACTCAGTTGTAACCCCAAAACTAGCAAAACTTTCCAGTAAAAATTAAAGTGTATTTTGACAAACCACTTCTTCTCCCTTCCCCTGTGATGCATGTAAAACTGAACTTGTAGAAGCAGATGGTGCACTATGAGCAAATGGATTCAGATGGGTCCGAAGCTTATCAGACTTTAGTGAATCACTTTCCTGACCAAATCCTGAAGATTGGTTATTTAGATGTGCCCTGCTGATATCTTCCTCCACCAACCGGCCACCTTGGGGCTGTATTGGTGCAGGTACCCTGGAAAGAAGATGAGGTTGACCTGAATTTTGATTCCTTAAATCTCGTCTCACAGGAGCTCCAAGCAAACTAGGTTCTGCAATATAATCATACTAATTGAGAACTTCAATATCATTTACCATGTCCTTGATAAGCAAGAGTATATACATATATAAAATAAAAAACAAGACTAAGTTCATACTCTGTGAAAGAATGATTAATGTTGAAGACATTGGTCCAACAACATTTGGAGTTATTGCAACAGGTGGCTGGGTGACTTCAGATCTCAACTCAGGGCTATTTGTCATAGAATGACTAGCTGAGTCAATGACTTTCTTCTCATCCTGATAAATATTGAGGATAGCAAAAATAATATATCAAGTTATGCATAAAATTAATGGGAGAAGGATTTGAAGCACAGACCAATGTGTTACAACAAATGTCAAATGCAATATGAAGCCCTTAACTCAGCAAACAAATCAAGTAACCTTTTCCTCAATTGATTAGGAAAAAGTATATGAACTCACCAGTTGGTTCAATCTGCGTTCAACTTCGACACCACTCATTCCTTCACTAATTGGAGCATTATTATTGCCATTGGGAACAAAACCAGCATCCTACAACTCAGAAACAACTAATCATAAAATAGAAACAGAATAGGAACTATACCAGCATAGAAGAACAATATTTGATTGAAATACCTCAGACATCATGTAGTTGCTCACATCAGGAGCAGGAGGTAAATCTATCACTTCATCTTCATAAAAGACTTCAGAGATTCTTCGTATTAAATTTTCATCAAATTCTCTGCTCAATAGACCACATCACAACTAAGAAATGCAATCAAGAATAATCAAAGATATATAGCCAAATAAAGTATCTCTGATTGTATGAGAGATCTTACTTGAAAAAACAACCTCTGACATTGCATGCAACATTTCTTGCCACACAGAGGACTGGAACAGCATTTGCTGTCTAAAGAAGTGAACAAGAGAATCTCAATCAGTAAGAAAAGAACACATCGATAAATAAGTTGACAGAAGAGACATCTAGTACCTCTGCCTGAGGAGCATAATAAGGAGTAAATGCAGGAACTACATGCACCCGTGGTTGATCCTTGTCTTCCCAAACCTTTGACCGATCATCAATTACCATTGCCATTTTTGGATGGCACATACCATCCTGAAAGACAGTTGATAAGGATTTCCTGGAGCCTGACATGGATTATAGAAGGATTTCAAATTGACATCAAGTAAAAAGCAAACAAGCAAACATAATTCAACAGCATAATTGAAGAATCACTACTTCGGACTGCAGATTGTGCAACATCTTGTATAAACACTTCAATTTGTTTAGAAGATTTGCACTAAAACCGCTTGCATATCAGAAAATAAATGAAGAAAACTTAAAATGATTTTCGCACTGTAAGTCATAAATTTCATTTTAGTTACAGACAATTAGTGCTGCATCAAGACTCCAACAAAGTATTAAAACTTAAGTAGCCAATTTCATTTTTGTTAAACACAATTCATACAAGATCAAGGCTCCAATAAAACAACAAGAGCAAAATATTCTCAAAATGCCAAACGTCCGTTACTTGCCAGATTTAACACAAACTACACGGTCCTGCAGTTGCTTTGAAGCTATCAAATGGGACTCCGGGTCTAGAAGCCTCCACATTTCTAAGGCATAATCTCTTTCAGCCATTGTGCAAACATAAACTTCGAACCGTTTTCGTCCCTTGGCAGTTAAATAACTTCGCAAATCCTCCCAAGCAGGCCTCATCCTCACAAGCACACTGGTATCACGAATCTATACAAAGAAAATATGCAATACACATTATAAAAATGTCCTTTGCTTTACAACCCAGTTAACTACACAACAACAAATTAAGTGAGAAGTGACCCTTCAATATTTGTTGATAGAAAACGCTCTTCTGAACATACAAGACAAGCAATTGAGTGCCTTGGTGATAATAAGTCCACCAAGCTAAAATATACTCAAGATGATAGTTAAGAATGATCATGCATTTACAATCCAGAATGTAATCAATTATCATAAAAAATCCTTCGTAACATCCAGAACTGCACAAAAGCATTTGTTGCATACCAGCAACTTGAGTGTGTACAAAAATTAAATGTAATTTACAACTGCCTATTCGAAAAATCTTCAAACATCAATAAAGCAGAAATCACATTCTCTGAGGAAGCAAACATGCATCTTAATTTCCTTCCTTAGAAAAATCGTTAAAAGATAAAGCCAAAAAACGACTTATTAACCAGTTATCCAGGGTTCATACGCCTGGAATCTTGATATTATATGGTTCTTTCAGTAGTTTGTGGTAATCTCTATTTGCTCTTTGGGACCTAGACAGGTGAGAAAATTAGAATATATATCAGTATGGATTACTGAGGAATGATGAGAGAAAGATGGAGATGATAAATGATGCTTTGATCGACCTATTTTCTTTTTTCCATAAGGCAAAAAAAATGCAAAAGCAATGGAGATTTGTCTTTATATTTTGCATAAACAAAAGTTTTATGCGCCCCATGAATAGCTCAAAAAGATAGAATCGAGTGACAAAAGGAAAACTGCTAACTAGAGAAAGAACTTCTGTAAATACGTCAGAAGTTAAATATTCAATCATATCGACTTCCAAGTTCAAAAAACATTATGGAGCTCCTCCTCTTTATAAGGTCTTAAAAATACACCTAATCATTTATGTAATCAAATTTCAACAAACAAACAGGATCAAACAGACAATACCTCAGGATTTATGCGAGTGAGGACAGTATTTCTATCTTGCAATCTAATCACAGGTCTAACAAGTCTCTCATTGGTTTCAGATAATGTTGGAACCTCCTCTAATTGAACCTTCAACATTTTTCCATTATCCACAACATAATCACTCTCTGTATACTGCTTCAACAGCATTCTGTCATCCATGTACCGCTTCAACTCAGATGACATTCCAGATATCCTCACCGGATCAGTCTCACGTGCAATCCAAGCCCTAAGAGCCTCAATTCTATCCTCAAATGACTTCATAGTGTTTGCAACTATAAGTGTCTCATCTAGATCAAACACAATAGACAGGCATCGCAAATTGAGCATGCCTAAGCACGAATCATAAAGGCCTTTTGGAACTGGAAAGCACCAAAAGCATGGAAACTTCTTCTGCTTACTCGGCATTGCCACCAAGTGTATCTCCTCATCTCCAACCAACACAACCGCCGTCTGCAGTAACGACAAAATCAAAGTCATCACATTCTCAATACTCAACATTCACCATTAAAACACTACAAAAATACGCAACTATCACATCAATGAAATAAATGAACTTAAATTCAGTCAAATTGAGTAAGGAAGTCAAGACCGCGATCCTATAACAACATTAAGCTGAAAATTAACGAAAACAAATTCAAAAAATAAATGTTTAAGACGAAGACCTTGAATTCGTAGAAGCAAGAGGCGTGAAGGTTGATCAAATGAGGCTGCTCAACCGGAGATGATGATTCAAGCTTGCAACAAACAGAAAAAGAAGAAATTGATTGAAGAATCGAAAGTGGAGGGCAACGCTCGCTATGTGATATGCGGCGGATCCGTATCTCGTTGTTTGGGAACTGGAAATTCTGGTCATTCACCGGAATAGCGTCCAGTTCGCCCAAACAGAGCTCACCGTGATTAACGACGCATTTAAACCCTAAACGACTCATTGAAAATTACTGCTAATTTGAGATCAAAGACACTACAATGAAGAAAGAATTGCAGGGGAGAATTGTGAGGAATTGAATAAGAAAATTGCGGGAAAAGGATTTTCTGCGTTTTAGTTTTTTAAAAAACTTATCCCTCTGTTTCTCACTCTTTGCCTTAGGCCTCTTTAGGATTTCTCTCTTCCTCTCTCCAGCTCTCTCCCCTCTCCAACTGGGGTTCCAAAAAGCTAGGTGGGGGATCTGCATTTATAGGCGAAAAGGTTGGTTAGTTTAATACCATTAGGTTTCTTCTAATTTACAAAAATACCTTATTGTACGGACAGGTAGCCTGGGCTAGGGATATATAACGGATGGGATAACAAGTGGTATACGTGGCGTTTGATGTAATAAGTGAAAATGCAGAGTCCGCTTCTGTGCCGTTAGATAATTCATCGCTCCGAAACTGGCTTGCCTATACAAATTCGCTAATATATTAAACTAATAGGTAACTTGAACCCAAAAAAAAAAAAACTAATAAGTAACTCTTGGATTGTGTGTCCAAGAAAAAATTGATAGTGCAAATAGAATAAATAATATAAAAATGTAAGATAAGTCATTAATATAAATAAATATTATAAAAATATTTACACATCGTAATTAAAAAATTACATAATAAAAATTTTGAAATTTTTTTGAAAAAAAGATACTAATAGATATCTAGACCGTGAGAAATATGAAATTTGAAAAATTGCAGCTAAAAATGCATAGCAAAGTATTATGTATTAGAAAAAAAAAAAAAACACAATTGAAATGATATTAATAGATACAAGGATACAAAGGGTGCCACTAATAGTATACAAAATTAAAAAGGAAAAAAAAATTATACTATAACATTGGATTTCCGAGACAGAAAGAACGCATTGAACTGATAAATGTTTAAATTCGAACCGAAAAAAAAAGGGAAAATAAAACTAGAAATTGGAAGATAGGATTCAATCAAAGAAAAATAAAATTTAATTCAGAAAAAATTTGGAGCAATTAAATTAATTTATAGATAGAGTATTTAATGAAAAATTAGTGGGGCATGTAATTGGTAAAAATTATTTAATTTGATGCTTAAATTGGAAAAAAAAATTTCTGTGGATTACATCGAAAAGGCAAAGAAATCAGGGAGTGAAAAAAATGGAAGATTGAATGAAGAATTTACCAAAATAAATACTATATAGCGGCGTTTGGTCAACTGGAGTCAGTGGATAATTTGCCTTGCAACGGCATCGTTTGGCATATGGAATCGGGTGCAAAATTTGTGAAACAAAATAGTGCCGCACAAAAACTATGGCTGAGAGCACAAATGGTAAATCATTGTATTTTCTACAGTGAATCATGTACTGGGTTTTATTATATTGTATAGATAAAAGATAATAATTTTCTTAAAACTATTTAAATAATATAAGTAAGAGATTATTCAATTCGTTAATTAATTTAACCAATAATATAAAATTAAAGGGAATATAATCGTTCAAGAACAATTTGTTGGTTTTGTATTGTTTGCAGGGAGGGGAGAGCCCAGAGGAGACACAATTGTTCTTCTGTGATATTTGGGTGCAGGTGCATGATCTTGCACCAGGGTATATGTTAGAGATTGTGGCGAAACAACTGGGCAATTTCGTGGGGATGTTTATATCATACAAAGTGAAGCTGAAGATTGGTTCGACTAGCGGGTATATTCGGATTCGAGTTCGGTTGGATATCAGAAAGCCCCTAATGCATTCCAAAAAATCACTAGGAAAGGGAAAACCATAGCTACTGTCAATTTTCGTTAGGAAAGGCTTCCCATATTTTGCTTCATTTGTGACAGAATTGGTCATGCAAATAGCTACTATGAGAAGAATTTCGAGATTCTGGTAGAGAATATCCAGAAACTATGGGGTTCTTGGTTGAGAGTTGTTCCAAAACTGCCATCGCATACCAATAGGGGATTCAAATCATCAGTTACTGAAATTTCTGGATCAGCATATCAAAACAGGAAGGCTAATACAAGTAAGCAGAATCAGTATAAGGAGCACGTGGATATGGATTGTCGAAGTATGGACTATGAGGGTAACATTGTGGATTGGTTAGGCCATAATATTTCCACTAATAAGGAGTCGAATAAGGAAGACTTAGTGGGCTTAAGTGTTAATGTTGGAGCTGGATAAAAGGAAGAAAAGGCAGAGGAATAGTGAATATGGCACGTCTAAGAATAGTGCCCATGCATCTACAACAAATAATATTTCAGCGGCGGGCTGGTCAGCAGGTCCACTAATCACCATAAGAATATTAAGTTGGAACTGTTGAGGTCTCGACAATTCTCATGCAATTTTTTGCTCTTAAATAGCTAATCAATTTGACATTGAGTTTGACAAAAAGATTTTAGAGAAAAAATTTTTATTTTTAAGTTTTTTTAATTTTGAAAACTACTTTTGGAGATAATCAAGTAAATAGATGTAGGTTTGGAAAAATCAGTTTATAAAAAATTAAAAAAATCAATCAATTAAATCAAAAAAATTTTAAATCTGCTTTTTGGACACCTAACAGCAATCTCAAACACCTCCTTAATCGCTGTAAGCCTTTCTTATGGAAACGCTTGTAGACTCTAATAAAATTGAAGCAATAAAAATTAAGTTACGTGTTTGATTATTGTTTTTCTGTTGATAGACTTGGAAGAGGGGGTGGTCTTCCAGTGTTATGGAATAATACTTAGCACGTTAATATTATGGCTTTCTCAAATTATTTTATAGATATGTGCATCCGCCTTATGAAAGCGATTGACATTTTACTGGGTTCTATGGCTTAACAAAACAACATAGGTCTAGAGAATCTTGGATCATGATTGCTCAGTTGGCTTGTTCATTTTCTTTAACTTGGTGTTGTATAGGGAACATTAATAATTTACTCATGGCGAATGAAAAAAGTGGGGGTGCGGATCATCCAGATAATTTATTCGTTGGTTTTTAAAGAACTCTGGAGGGTTTAATTTGTTAGATATTCCTTTGCACTGGTACCCTTTTTCCTGGGAGCATGGCAGAGAATCTTCAAATTGGGTTCAGGAGAGATTTGACAGACGAGTGGCAAATAAGGATTGGCTTTGTCGATTTGGGTCTTGCAAATTAGAGAATTTGATTGCGTCCATTTCGAATCATTGCCTAATTTGTCATCTACTGTCTATTCAGGAAAAAATTTAAAATTTGAGAATTTATAGTTGGTTGGCTCACCCAGATTTGCAAGATGTTATTTCTAGCTGGTGGGGTAACTTATCTTCCTCTACACTCCTAAACAAAATTAGTAACTATGCACATATGCTAGCTGATTAGGGTAAGGGTATACATGGTCACTTTCAAGTTTGAATTAAAACCTTTTAATAACTTGCTGATATAGTATAGGGAACATTGTGATAGGAATAGTCGGGAGGCAATAGCAGCTCTTTGTACTGAATTTAATGATGTTTTATAGCAAGAGGAGATTTATTGGAAGCAGAGAAATAAGTTGTTTTGGCTCTAATATGGGGACAATAAAACAAAATATTTTCACGCCCAGGCTTCAGTAAGAAATAAGGCATATAGGTTACTGATTCAGTTGGATTGTAGAATTTATTCAAGCACTATTTTTCGAATTTGTTTGCTAGAGGGGATAGTGAGTATGATGCAGTTATTTATCATGTGCAACAACGTGTATCTTTAGAAGATAATGAGATGCTCTTTGCCCCTTTTATTGACGAGGAGTTCAAAAAAGCAAATTTTCAGATGCACCATGATATAGTACCGGGGACTAGACGGAATGAATCCTGCCATTTACCAAATTTTTTGGCATTTAATTGTATCCGAAATTGTTTCTGCTTGTAAGATGTGGTTAGCCAATAAATTTATTTTTTTTGGGTGAAACTATTATTGCTTTAATCCCTAAAAAGGATTAACCTGATTTATTGAAAGATCTCTGCTCTATATCTCTTTGTAACGTCTTTTAAAAAATAATGACAAAGGTTTTGGCTAATAGATTGAAAATTTTACTGCCTAGAATTATTTTTGGCTATTAATATGCTTTGTGTCAGGGCATTTATTACATATAATGTGATGCTAGCCTTTGAGATCATTCACTCTATGAATTGTAAAACTAAAGGAAATTTTGATAAAATGGCTCTAAAAGTAGATATCAGTAAGGCATATATAGGGTGGATTAGGGATTTTTGAGGTGCATTATGAATAAGATAGGGTTTAGTAATGAGTGGGTGGATTTGATCATGTTGTGTGTTACTTGTGTTTCTTTTTTTTTTTTTTGTGGCTTTGAATAACATATAAGTGGATCCTATTATTCTAAATATGTGGTCATAGACAAGGAGACCCTCTATCCCCTTATTTATTTATTTTATATGCAGAGCCTAACAACATTATTTAAAAAAGTAAAGTTGACAGGTGATGATCATTGATGTAAGGTGTGCAGACGAACTTCAAGCGTTTCTCGTTTGCTTTATATTGATGGCTCTTTCTTTTTTTCAATGCTAATGAGAGGGAGTGTAGAGCTATCAAGCATAATTTGTGTCAATATGAAAGATATTCAAGGCAAGCTATTAATTTCTCTAAATTCGGTATTTTCTTCAGCAATAATTAATGTTAAAGAATACAAGGGCAACTATACAGGAGTTGTTGGGTGTATATAATCCTCTTGACCATGAGAGGTTTCTTGGTTTGCCTTCATTGATAGGAATAAATAAAAAGTATATTTTCTATTTCCTCAAAGATAAGATGCGGAAAAGGTTTTTGGATGAAATAAAAAAATATATCTTGCTAGAGCAAGTAAACGGATTCTCTTAAAATCTAACAGCTCAAATTATTCATTCATATTATATGGGAGTGTTCATAATCCCTACTTTTTGTGTTGAGCTACAAAAGATAATGAATAGTTTCTGGTTCAAATCAAAATGATCGATGATGGATTCACTAGATGTCTTGGAAAAGATTAATCGATATCAATTAATCTTTTCTGAGTTAGGCTCAAATCAAAATGATCGAAGACGAATTCACTAGATGTTTTGGGAAAAAGACATCTAGTGAATCCATCTTTGATTGAGTCATAGTTTTTAGATTAATCTTTATTACTTTTAAGATTTTGCATCTTAGTTTTTAATTAATATAATTTAAGTAAATTTTTGTGTATATTATTAATATAGTGGAGTTAATTATTTGAATTTTTTTATCTATATATATTTTGGTAATTTTTTTGATTCTAAAAATATTATTTTAATTGGAAAATAAATACATGTTAGAAACATTAGAGGCTAATTCATCGCTATAAAAAGGTTGGAGGCTAATTTAAATTTTTGGTCAAACGTTAAAGAGATTTTTTTTTGTAATTATCCTTTGTTAAGATGCGAACCTTTATCAAAGCATTTTTCGCCGCGAAGCACAGGAAGAAATATTAGACAATAAAGCAAAAGGTGGCGCTCCCTATCGCTATGCATGAAAGATCACAAATACGTCACTCCCACCTTAAGTTGACACGCGTCACTATTCCATTTGCTGGATATCCTTCTTCTTTTCTCCAACCTATAGAAACGAGATTAGTTTCCAGTGAAGAACGTGAGCTTACGTGCGTTTTGTCTATTTAGTGGGATTTTTTTTTATTTTTTTTCGAAAGGACAGCGAGGAAGACCTGTAACATTCTCAAACGACTGCGGTCGGGGAGAGAGGATAAGAGAATCATGTCATCGTTCACCGGTTCATTCGGCGACGAGTCACGAGTCGCCGGCTCAACTCGTTCTTTCGACGATGATGGATTCGTCGGCTATGATTCCCGCTTACCTTCCCAGCCATTCGACTCATTCAGCAACTTCGATACCGACTCCGTCAAGGACTCGGCTGATGATTCGTCGCCGATCTTTACTTCCCAGGTGTATAGCGCCGGTGATGACTTGTCCTCCTCCCAGCCAGTGATCGAGAGTCCGCCGTCGATCTACTCCGGCTTGGGTGGAAGATTCTCGACTTTCTCTTCGGAGCAGAGCGGGGTGGGGTCTAACGGGGGTTTTGGCGGGTCGAGTGGTCCGATCCTGCCGCCTCCAGCAGAGATGCAGCCAGAGGACGGTTTCGCATTGAGAGAGTGGCGAAGGTGAGCTCTTCGGTTACTCTTCTCTCTGCGATTCCCTGATTGGCGATTATTGCTTAATTAGATGATGTTCTCGCCATTTCCAAAATAAGTCTGAACTCTAAATCGAAACATGAAAGCTTACATAGATCTAACGGTGATATGACGCGTGAAACTGTGAATGAAACTGCAGGCAGAATGCGATTAGATTGGAGGAGAAGGAGAAGAAGGAGAAAGAAATGTTGCAGCAGATAATTGAGGAAGCAGAGGTGTATAAAAGGGAGTTCTACAGGAAGAGCCAATTGAATATTGAGAACAAAAAAGCCTCTAATAGGGAGAAGGAGAAGGTGAGATACAAATATGGATAATTTATACTTCTCTTTGAGATATGCGTATAACATATTTATTTATATATGGAATTCGATAGTTTTCTATAATTGGAAGTTATTTATAAATCCAATATTTTCTTCTCTAGCTATAGGTAATTATATATTCATTAATGTCTACAAATTTGAACAGAGAACTGTTCTTGCTCAACTGAATTGAAGTTATAGGTTGCAATTTGAATTCTAAACAGAAATTTCCTAAAGTGTTAAGTATCATGGAGCTCTTAATTTCTCATTTTCTAGTATATGAAATGTTCATGATTGATTGTCATAGTTGAGAAAAGTAGTATGGAGGATAAATGAGAAGGAAGGAGGGGAAATTTTTCTTTCACGAGGGAAAGAGAAAGTGTTGCTATATATTAACTCTTTTTCTTCCATTGCCCAAATAAAATGACGAGTTGACTAATCGAATCACAAAGTGTCATGTGATAGTGCATTGAAGTGAGAACTAAACTTCTTTATGCAAGTATAGCTGGAATTTTTGGTTAAATTAATGATAGAATTGTCAATCAATATGATGAAACGGAGAATGTTTTATGGCTATACCTTGTCCCTCGAAATGGCTACTATATATATAGCAATGGGTTTTGTGAATGCATATATGGCATCAATTAGTAAAGCATGTGCTTATATCCATTTACATGTTCTATAATTTTACATGCATATATGTCAGATATTTCTGGCAAGCCGGGAAAAGTTCCATGCTGAAGCAGAGAAGAATTATTGGAATGCAACTGCAGAGCTGATTCCTCATGAAGTGCTGGCCATAGAGAAACGAGGAAAGAAGGAACAAGAAAAGAAGAAGAAGCCGTCCATTGTAGTGGTTCAGGGACCCAAGCCTGGAAAGGCAACTGATCTTGCAAGGATGCGTCAAATACTTGTGAAGCTAAAGCATAATCTCCCTCCCCACATGAAGCCCAAACCACCAGTGGAACCCAAAAAAGATGTTAAGACTTCAACTGCTGCTGCCACCACTAAGACCACTGCTGTGGCTGCCACTCCTGAGGCCGTAGTAGTTGTTTGAGAGTTAATGCATGTTGCATATTTATGTGACAGTAATTACCTGTGAATTCTCAAGAGTTTAGTCTAATATTGAACTTTATGATATCAGAAATCTGGCATATGATCGGATGAGCAAATTTGGCATGCTGCAGCGCTTTAATGTGCAGAAATGTTTTCGTGGTTCTAATGTGATTTTCCGTGTGTAATTAGCCTTTTTTTTCTCTTTTATTTTTGGTTGCTTTATGTTTTTCTCCTGGGAATGGACATCGCTCTCACGTCAGAGGTGCTGGGCTGCTGGCAGCACTCTCTACTCTCTGCCATATTTCAAATTTCCCGCCTTCCTTTTGTAGATGCTGTAATTACTTGAGGAGGAAATTTGAGGATTTGTTCTGAACAAATTAATTCATATATTAAACTAATCACAATTTGTCTCGTATATAAAATATTCACCACTTGCATGGATAATAGATTGTGATTTGTTAAATTCATGAAATTTTCCGTAAGTAATTTAGGAAATTTGATATATGCACATATTGCCTTGTTTGATTCTTAGTAAAGTGTGAGATATTTGTATCTTGGTTCGAATAGAAGTTCGTTTGATACCGTTTATTACTATTAACGAGTTGAGTTCGTGTTAAAATTTGAGCTAAAAACTTTTTTGAACTCGATCTTGAACTTAATGTTGTTTAGTTCATTAACTCGCGATTATACATGTTTAAAAATTTGTAAATATTTTTATTTAAAAGTTCGTAAATATATTCATTTAATATTCGTTTATATTATATTTTATTATTGACATCAAATTTTAACTTTTTTATTATTAGTTAAGGAGTCGAACTCAAATTTTTATCATTATTAATTAACGAGCCGCATTTGAATTAAACTCGTTAAATATAATAAACGAGTTTATTACGAACCGAACTTGAACTGTTCACGAATGTAATAATTTTAAAAAGAGTCGAGCTCAAACTCGAATCGAAGTCGAACATATAATAAATTTAAATTAGCTCATTAATATTTGGATTGAATCTTTTACGACCTAGTTCTTAGTCACCAATATGTATTCCTCCAAGTTGTTATCAAGTATCCAGGCAACTCAGGAAAGTCACTTCTCTCTAAAATACGGCCTTAAAATTTAATACGTGGAATGATGATACTGTAAATTTTTTATGAAAAAAAGGTTAATCGTAGCATCTTATTGCAAGAGCCACTAACTCTATAAGTAAAAGGATTTTTTTTTTTTTTTGTCTAAATCAAGGCTACATAATGGTTTTTTTTTTTATTATTAATTCAACCATAATTTGCTGTGATGTACACAAAATAATACATTCTCCGTGCCAATAGAATAGATTTATTTATTTTTATTTATTTTAAAAATATGGACCACTTCTAAAAAAATAGAATAATCTGTAAATTTTCTATTACTCTTATGTTTCTTTATCATTATTGGCCTATTTAGTATGTCTTATTATCAATAAATTCTAGTTATCATTTCTTAGTTTTTCGTAATTTCTTAATTAATGTTAGTGTATATTAGAAAAATAGATAGTTCAATTATATTAACTAAATTTTATTAATTTACGTAAAAATAGAAGTGAACCCTTTTTTTGGGCAAAGGAACAACCATTTTGGATTTGTAAAAAA
The DNA here is from genome assembly GCA_023653625.1 of Triadica sebifera. Taxonomy (NCBI): domain Eukaryota; kingdom Viridiplantae; phylum Streptophyta; class Magnoliopsida; order Malpighiales; family Euphorbiaceae; genus Triadica; species Triadica sebifera. The sequence continues at coordinate 27,859,098 of CM042897.1, forward strand.
AAAGTTATTTTACTAATTCAATCATAATTTATCATGTATCATGTATGTGCTAATTAAATGGAAGCTGGCTGAAACGCCCTAAGTCTCACACTCACACTTACGCGCGCTAGCGCATATATATATAGAGAGAGAGAGATTATGTATATATATAGAGAGAGAGAGTTCCAATTTTATAATTGCAGAATTTTTTTTATGTTCGTTAGTTGTTTATTTTTTTGAGTTTTTCTCACCTTATTATATATATAAAAAAAAAATGAACTACAAGGTGGCAAGTTGATATTTTCTTTCTCTATTATTTTGTGAAATATCTATGGCAATAGAAGTATTTTTATCATGAATATTATAAATTAAGTATATTGCAAATACATTCTTTATTTAATATGCATACATTTTTTATTAGCTTAAAAAAATAAAAAGTAAAAAATATAAATTGTGGTAATAAATTCAAATCCGGTTGAATAATATCAACAAACTAATCAATTTATTTCTTTAGTTCGTTGCTATAAAGAAATATCTCTAATTGAATAATAACATCCCCATGTTACTTATATTTTGTTTTCAATCATACAAGTCAATCAAATTAGACCATGTGCCTAATAAGTCAAATTCATTGGAACAATATATTTCCTATAATTTTATGTATTATTTTTTTAATTGTTATGCATGCCACTAATTCAGTGCTAATTTATGCCTCTGATCATGTATATAATCAACTATATATGATTTAATCAATGATTAATTTGGTTTTAAAAAAAGAAAATTAAGATTTGTTGAACAACATTCAACAATATGAAATGACTGAAATATGTATTATTATTTTCTAACTATTGATATATTAATATTCTAAAGATAGTCAATGCGTCTAATTGTTACAATAAATTAATATGTACCATAATTTGAATTTTTAGTATAGCATTCAAAATTTGACACCGCATACGGTAATATAACACGAATAAAATTAATAAATAGATTGGTTATGATTTGAGTCTCTTGACATTAAGTGATAATTACAATTTTTTAATGTTTAAAATAATATTTTAGTAATTTTTTGGACAATAAACTTAATATGAAATATAAATTATATATTATAATGATTTAACAATTAGATATAATTTTTTGTAATAATTAAATAATATATGCTCTAATTTAAGAGTATATACAATTTAATATATAATATAGCGATGAATATATTAAATGTATTAATCCATTTACGATAAACGATAATAAATGAATTGAGTGTAGATTAAAAAAATTAATATAAATATTAATTAGATCGACAAAACATTTAATTTTATATTTGCGGTGATGGATATATTGGATGTGTTCAATAATAATTCTAAATCAATTCAACATTGATTGCCATTTTGTTTCGTATTTTATTATTTTTATAGCATGATCATGCAGAATATTTGTTGGATATTGAATATCAATAAGAAGGCTGGTGTCTATCATTTCAATGTGTACACATTAGCCAATTGATATTAAGCAATTTCTTATATTAATTAATCAACACTTCACAATGTGATTTACATTGAACAACTCAAACAAATACTAAACCAATGAATGCCAATGAATAGGTCACCAACCAAATCATCATTGCAGTAGAGACATAAAAGACTCCGGAGCTTTGGAGAAAGGATTGTAATTAGGCATTGCCAATAAGATTGCACTTTTGTGGATGATGAGATTCAAAAATAAAAATAGGTTACAACTACACTCCTCCAATGATCACTTTTCCCTCCCTCTCTAAGATGGATATTCCTCTGCCCTGCATAAGAGCGAGACACAGTATTTGAAATAGGATGATCTGTAGGCGATCTAATCAGCAGTGGACCTCCTCGGGTGCTTATGTCAGCGGCGGGCCCGCCCTTTCACCGTCTTCTTCCTAGTCTCTTTCTTCCAATCGAAGGTTTTGGTATTCACTTAGGATTTTCTATTTGTTTTGCGGGCTTTTCGTTTTCATCTTAAGGTTTCTGTGTAATTTTTAAATTTTTTTTTTAGATTGTCTATTTAATGTTAACTAAGTTAACTAAATTTTTTTATTCTGTGTATGTGAAAATATTGGTGACTTTATCTTTTTAGAACTAGTTGACTCATTTTGGTTTTATAATTGAAAAAAGGCTAATATATTCTATATGAAATTTTTTCTTTTAAAAAAAGATTATTTAATAATTTAGATCCTATTTATTTTAGTTATTGAATGCAACTAACGGCTGATAGTTGTTAGCCGACAGCTGATAGTAAGTACCTGATAACTGATTGATACTAATATTTAGTAAAATTAATTAAATTGTTGTTGTTATAATGTAAAAATTACTCATATGAATATAATTTATTTTATTCAAAATATGTATTTTTATTTGAATAAATAAAATAATTATTTTAATATAATTATGATAATAAAATATAATTAATTTTAAATAAATGTATATACATCATTTATAAATAAAATCAATTAATTTAATATAATTTATATTTAATATATTAAATAACATATATAGTAATTAAAAATATATGATATATTTTTAATCATTTAAAAGTGAACAATATTACTAGTTTAATGTAATATTTTTATATTTGTAATTATAAATAACTTATTGATTTAAAATTAATTTGGACGAAATAAGTATTTTGTATTAATAAAACTTATAAGAGTAATGTCACGCTGACAAGTTTAGGTCTAGATTGATCACACGTGTTTCTAGACATAAAATATTTGATCAATCGATAATAAGGCACATTTGTGATCGAAACAGCACCGATATGATCGTATTTTAAATTCAAATTATTGCAAATGAAAACAATAATTTTAAACATATAACATTGAATTTTTCACAAAAATTGAGCAAAACAAAATCCGACAACACATTTTGTGATTTTTGCGCTCGTAGCAAGTAGCAAATTAAGAACACCGGGACGTAAAGAATATTGATATAAGTTTGTCGGTATAATTTTCTGTCAAAATTTTAAAGTTTATAACTTATAATTGAAGAAATAGCACCAACCACGGTTCGGAATCGACTGGTATTTCGGCCTCAAAAATATAGAACCGGACTAGAATTAAGTTCGGAGCCGGTTTCAGTTCATGAACAGCGGTTTGGCATGTTCCTTTTTTTTATTTTTTAATTATAATTAACACAATAAATAAATTAATTAAAATTATTAAAGTTTAGAAATTAAACTTAATTCTTGAATGAATTTAAAGAAAACATTTTTTTTTAACATGAAGCAAAAAAATATTAAGTTAGAGATAAGTGAAAAAATTGGAAAATAAATTAATTAGAAATAATGAGAATTTTGAGGAAAAAAATATTAACTTATAAAATATTAATTTTTGTAAATTATAAATTTATACAACTAATAAATTATAATTTTTTTAAACTTATAATTTTTTTTTAAAATTTTCCAATTCCATTGGGAAGGGCCTGGACTGGAGGTCATGGTTTGAGCTAGGTCCGGAACAGGCTTAGTCCTGTCCGGATTGGATTGGGCCGGTTCTATGGGCCCAATCGTCCCATGGTCTTGCATACGAAAAAATAAAATTTAAGATGCGATTTCGCACGAATATTAAAAATACAAGTTTTGCTCTGGTATGTCAATAGTAAAATTGATAACACCAATATGTAGAATAAATTATACTGTGAATATTGACATATTTAATTTTAAGAAATTAATCCGTTTAGAGCACAATATTGAATAAATAAATACTATAATGCGGTTTATTTTGAAAAAAAAATATAAGTGAGGGACTTAATAAGAAGTTTGTCTAAATATTTAATTAATTAAAGTAAATTATATTAAATTATTTTAAATTATTCCTAAACCTACACGCATGTTCACCAAGTGTGCAACATGCACACTAATTATAATATTAATAAAGGTATAAAATCAAGATAGGTGGCACATTTTTACTTTTGCAAATAAAAAAAAAAATTTAAGTACAAAATTCTTTTCTTCGGTTACATTGTACCCGTCCACCATTTATTCACAAAACTGAGTATTCCTTTTCCTTTTTCTTTCATTATCTTGAATTCTTTCCATAAATCAAATCTCTTGCAAGCTAGATGTTAGTGAGGTCTTAGCCTAAGTGGTCAATAATTGTAAGAAACGGTCATTTTCCCATTTACATAGGAGTGGCCGAGAAACCAATATAGAAGAAGGAGGAGGAGTGGTTGTTTATTCGGTGCTTGAAAAATGAAGGGGTAGTGCTCGCATGTGACCCTTGAAGCAAGCTATGGTTTTGCATGTTGAAGATTGAGTAAGGGAAGAAAGAAAAGGAGGTACACGCCGTAGTTTTGAAGAGATCTCAAAGGGGTGAGTGTATATTCTCCTTAACCGAGAGCTAAGAGCTCAACTCTTACCCATTTCATCTCTTTTTTTCATCTTCTTATTTCTTTTCACTCTTCGAATGGAAGAATGAAGTCTGATGTTTTATTCTTCCCTCTTTGCTTGTGTTTGGTGTTGATCGTAGTAAGAAAAATTGCATGTGGAGTTTATAGTAAGGGGAAGGTGAAAGTGCCCTTACATGTTGGTCTTTTGATGAGAAAAGAGGGGAATTGAACAAGAAGAGTCACGGGTAAAATAATAATAATAATAATAATAATAATAATAATAATAATAATAATAATAATAATAATAATAATAATAATAATAATAATAAATAGCTAATTGAAATTCACGGTGAGCTAGTCGTCATTCTTTTGCCGTGAGCTTAACTTTAAAGTCTTGATTATTTTGTTCCCTTCTTTTATTTCGTTTCTCTTAATGTGAATCCTAACTCATTTCCTTGTTCTTTTCCTTTCTTTGTTGCTTGAAGTTAAGGTTTGGCATAAAAGAGAAGGTTAAGCCGAGGCTTTGGAAGGGGACTTAATTATGTGAAGTTAAACTTTAGTTGAAATTAGCGTTGAATGAATTAGGCCTTGACCGAAGCTATCAAAGAAGGAAAGCCTTGGAAAATTGTTGATATGTTTTTTAGATCCAAATTCCATATGGCCGAGACTTGTGGACAAGAAAGCATATGACTTTTGATCCCAATCGATGAAAGTAAAGACTAATTAAAAGTTAATGGAGAATGTAATTATATATTAGACCCATGGGGCTTAATTCAAAGTATTATTGATGATTAATGTAACGGGAATTTAAGGCTATATGAGGGAAGCTTTTTTTGACCGAAACTAGGAGGAAATCAAAGTTGTAAGGTGATTTGAAAAGCAAAAGGGACTTTACACGTAAATTTTGGATGTAAGTTAAAAGAATCAAATATCTTGGATGAATATGCTAAGTTAATCGAGACATTGAGGACCAAAAATAATATAATATTTGAATATTTGAATGGAATTAATTTTTGATCATGATCGTGAGGTATTATATATATAAGTTGTTAAGAAACCGAAAGGTATAATAATATTTGGATATATGGAGCTTCAGTTAGTGAAGTGTACCAATAACTAGAACTTTTAGGGGGAATAAGATCTCAACTCGAAATGTAGTAGTAAAAAAAAAAAACTCAATAAATGCAAAATAAGGCGATACCTCGAACAATGTTAGGAAAGGACACGTAAGACTCTTGAACTAGCTATGAGATAAATCCTAAATTAGATAATCTTTTGATTCAGATGGGTGTTTGACTAAAACGAGCAATGCTTAACGTATACTATGAATGAGGGCAAGAATCCGGGTGATATCAGAGATCCATGGATGTGCATGTTTTATAGCAATAACTATTATAGTTAAAAAATAAATAAAATTACATATTATATATAAATATATCAAGTATATAGCTAGTATATATTTAGTGTATATTTGATATATATATATATATATATATATATATGTGTTATATATGTGCATACATTACCCGTCATGTATATGTCTGCTAAATGAAGTACATGCTTCGACATATCTGTAAAACTGTAAGAAGAGTATATAGAATATGGTATAAGGAATCTGTAAACAATATTTATTAAGTAATTCCATAATAAGACATGATGTAAAACAGATCATATATTAATGTCATGTGGAGCCGTGTATTATTTTGACCATGTGAAAATGTATGTATAATTGCTATGTGATATATGAAATTGAGGTATGTAGTGAATTAAAAAATTCAGTATATTGATAAGCATGAAATCAATTATTTAGATACCTATGATTTAAGCCCATGAATGAGTTTGGACTAGTATAAAATAATTTGTTGACATGCCAACACGGTCATAAACCTTTGATTTGCATATACGACAACGGTCGGAGACATATAACTTCGGTCAGAACATACAAGTTCGGCCGAGATATTTAGCTTTTGACTAGGATAAATATAGGAATTTTTTTTTCATATTGACCGACGGGTCGGGATACTCCTTTATATTTTTCTAGGGTTTAGTCTATGCAATTTAATTTATGGGCCAAACAAGTAAACTGTGCAATTTCTTGATATGACATGCAACGATCAATCTCATCTATGTGTAAATTGATTTCTACTGAAAAATGCGTATGTTTGTTTGTTTATGGTGTCAAAGGCATGCTTTTACATAATTTACTTATTGCTAAAATGTTAGAAGGTAGGCTAGGTTGCTTATATAATTTGAATAAATTGTATAGCCTATTTCTGCATAGCATGAACCACTGAGTCGAAATTTAGTATGTGAGTTATCTTTCTTTTGCATTGGTTTAGTTCTTATAGTGGAGGTAAAGTATAAGTAGCCAATGGTTTGCAAATTCAATAAGTCCACTAAAGCAGCACAACAACGATAATTATATCATGCTCATATAAAATTTTTTACATACACTATGTACATTTTAAAGTAAATATATGTTTGTAAATAAACATGTGTCAATTTATAGTTAGTAAAAGTACATTTCAAGTATATATATAAGGTATATTTATTTTTATCATGAGTTTGAAATTAGTTTACTTATGTTGTATGTCTATAAGTTCTGTATAAATACATCAGTTAGTCAACCAGATACACCATTTTACTTGACTGTGTTATAGAAGAATAAAGTGATGTTATAGATAATATATTCCAAATAAAAAATTAAATTAAATTAATTACCAACTTATGGGAAAAAAAACATTTTTGAGTTTTTCAATCAATAGTTAGATTGAAATTAGAATCAATTATCAACTGCTAATTGAAATATTTTATCAAACACTATTTTAGTAATTTTTAGATATTAAACAACTGCTCCAAAAAGTTGAACCAAAAGGTTTTTTAATTATTCTGAAATTATTTTAAAAGGCAGTTGAAATGGAAGTGAGAAATGAGAAAGTAGTAGTTTGTATAGTAAATTGGCATGTTGCCTATGTAGTCTTTCAATTTTGAATATTTAGGTTTCAAAATTCGGATGAACATTTGGTTAATTAAACGTAATCAAAATAAACTTTTAAATAAAATTATAATCGACATAAAAAAATGAAAATTTTGATTTATTTTGGCATAATAATAAATAATTCTAATTAACCGATTAAATCTAGTTAAAATTGTACTATTACTTTTCAAAAAAAAAAACCTTACTATAATTGTTTGTTCAATTTTCGGTTTGATCGGTGTTTTTCTTTTACATATCTCTAAGTTTGAGGGCTTAGTATAATACAATACAAAGAAAAAAAAATAGTACCGAGTTTAAAGAAGTTTGATGAATGCGAATTTCTCTCACTGAACTAATGTAAGAAATTATATATTTTTCTCTTCCTAAACTGCATCACTCGAACTTGCACATCTAGAAGACCAGAATCGCCAATAATTCGGTTCAATTCCTAAAAAGTTGAATTTCATCAAACTTTTTAAAAAATTGATCAACCCAAATGGTCAACTGATAACCCAATCAATTCCGATAATCGGAATTGATTGGGTTAACTTTTTTTTAGTCAATTTCAAACATTACTTTACATTCAGTCGATATTATAATTTCTACATGGGACCAGAAATGAACAATGTTGGGGCCTGCTGTAGTCTTTACACTCCTGATTATCCATCATTATATTCTACTCCCAAAATGGGCGTAAGTGTAAAGACGGAGAATTAATTATCCCTCATTGATTAGTTATACCATTAAACTACTATTTAGAGTGACTTGAACAATCGTCCTAGATTAGCTTTTTGGATGTGTTAAATTAAAACTCATTTACTTAATTTTTATATATGAAATTAGACTCAAACAATATGGAATATCAATTTGTGATTTTATGTAATAACTAATAACTTAGATTGTTATAAAAAAAAATGATTTTGATTTTGAGACATTAAAAGTTAGAATTTAGAAAAAATTATTTTTATTTGATAAATTAATAAATTATAAAAATTATAATTAAACTAAAAATCTAGTCAATTCAATTTTTTTTATTTTAAAAAATAATTTCATTATAAAAGTTTGAATTTATATTTAAAAAAATATAATATTAATAATTAGATTTGAACTTACTTTTTTTTTACTATTAATTAAATTACTTCTGTATCCGCTTGGGTTTTAAATGAATCAAAACTCATGTAATTGTCTTACCTTTTTAAATTTTAATTGTTAATCCATTTTATCTTTTTTTAATTAGAACCGTCGATGCTGGATATGTTAGCTATTCCTTCGGTGGTGAAACCATATTGGTTTTCAAATTGATCTTTCTCTATTTTTTATTATCTTAATACTGTTTTGTTCCAATTAACAATACATATTTGAGCTTCTAGCGATTTAGAAGTTAAACTAAATCGCATCTCATCCAAAATATTACTTTATGTACTAAAAATTTGTTCAATCTCAACTTATGTACTAAAAATTTGTTCAATCACAACAGTTGAGATTGAATTTGAAAACTTTTATTTTGTAATTTGAAAAAGTACCGAATAAGTATCTTGATATCGATTCCACCAATTAAGGACGGAAAAATGTTTACATATCTTACTATCACTAAACTCAAATGTAATTATTAGATAAATGTCAAGTTTTAGTGAACCAGGGATGATCTTATTTTTTTATATTTTTGTACCATCAAACGATTACTTTCTCTAATTTTTATCGATTCACCCGAATTTTAACTAATACTACTAGTAGTAGTATGAATATTATAAATCAAATTAAATTCTATAAATAAATCACAAGTTATTTTTTATCTCATTAATAATAGAATTAAACACTAATATCATCAATTGAATCTAATAATGAATAATAAAGATTCAAATAATCAAATAAACCATTTATTTTATATCTGGGATTAAAAATACAATATACAAGATTAATTAAATGAATAAATTTAAAATAATTCAACAACTTATTTTTTTATCATACAAATAGAATCATGCAAAATTGGATAATTAATATAATCTTGAAATGCATCAACAATATTAATACATTAATACAATAATAAATGATATGTTGGATAATAAATGTTATTTAAAATATATGTTGCATCATTAAAAAATTTTAAAATATTTAAAAATTGTTGACAATTATCCCAATGTTGTGAATATAAATTACTTTGTAGCATATTATTGGAAATAAATGTGCACAATAATTTTCTATATCCATATGACTCGTTAAGTAATTCATAGGTTGAATTTCAACGAATAAAAACATCTCTTGGAATTTTTTTAGGTTTTTGTCATTTTCATGATAAAATCGAGTACATAATTTATTATTTGTGGATATGTCTATAAAAATGAAATTGCTACTTTTATTGAAGCAATTATATCACTCAAATATTTTAAACCATCTTGAACACAAAAATTTAGCACATTACATGCACATTTAACATGAAAAAATACATATCTAATGTTAGGTCAACATCATACTCGAATGTCGTAAATTGAGTCGGTATTTGCCGTCATATTATAAAAAAAATCGAAAAACAATTTATGAACTAATTCATATTCTTCCAAAATACTTTTTATCATTTTAAAAATATTATCGATAGTATACTAATAATCAAAAACTATAAATATCAGTAATCTTTTTTGTAATTATCATTTACTATCAATCCAATAACATGTAAAAATGTATTTGCCAATGATCATTCCAAATATTACTAGAAATACAAATACATCCATTTAAAAAAAGAAAATATTTTGAGCAATTCTTTTTTATTTTTCTTAAATAAATTATATAAAACACGTTTAAGGGTATTTCTAGATATATATTTAATGCATTTTGACAATAATTAACAAAACATTCTTTTTCATCAAAACTAAAAGATAAATATATCATACTCATCATTTTTGCTAATTATTTTTTTTATTTTTTTTATCATTATATTGAAATAATTGAGAAGTATAAGAAGATATTGCATACCCTGAAATTTAACTTTGCATTTTCTCTATTCTAATTTGAGTAGTATGTTTATTTTGTAAGTGTTTTTGAAATGTGTCATAACTATCTCTATGTTTAAATTATATATTATGTGCATAATAATTGCACACAATATTAAATAACTTATCATTTTTTTGAAATAATTTTAAAAAATATCAGATGTTCAAAATTTTACTTTAAATGATATTGTTGCCGTCAAACCTAGATTCGGTTCTAATTGTTCATTACTCTTATTTTTTTAGGTTTATTCAGTTGAAATTTCAAACTATTTCTGCTCATTCAAATTTTTTAAAAAAAATTTCAAATCAACAATATTTTTACCCAAAGAAATTGTTCCTTTTCCACTATGTCTATGACTTGCCATTATTTATGATTATTTTTTATGAAAAAAATTGGAGAATATTAAAAAAATGTAGAGAAAGATAATGAAAAAATAATTATAGGATTAAGAAAAAAATTGAGAATTAGAGAGAATTAAAAAATTGAAAATAATTGAGCTGATATAAAAGTATAATTAGAAAGAAACTAGAGAGCAAAAATAATTAAGAGTATAATTAGAGAGAAATTATGAATATATGTAAAGAGAATTGAGATTGAATTGTAAAAAAATTGAGAATTCATTTAGAATGAAACTGTGTAGTAAATGAAAAAAATTGAAATGAATTTGATATTTATAGAGAAAAAAATTGAAAATTTAAATTTCAATAATAATTTTAAAATATAACTGTTATTTTTTTTGTTAAAATAGATATTTTTATTTTTTTATTATATTTATATTTTAATATATTTAATTATTAAAAAATATATAAATTGTACATGTGTTGCACACGATGGGCATGGGGAACAACAATTATGAGACCATTATTTTTTATTATTATTATTTTGAATTTTTCCGAGTTGGAATTGGGAACTGCCAGTTTTCGAGAAAAGAATCTGACCCTTCCTCTATCGGATTGGATCTGAAACTGGCATAGTCTGGTCCTATTTGGATTAGGCTAGACCGATTCTACGGGCTCAATCAGCTTGTGGCCAGACCTACTAGTTACCCATTAATATATTCTACCCCAAAACGGATCTATAATATATTCTACTCCCAAAATGAAACTAAGCATAAGGAGAGAGTGTTAATTATTCATAACTGGTTGGTTATACTACTAAACTTATAGTAGTTTGGACATTCCTTATTGTTTGAGCTACTTTTGGATATATTAAATTCAAGGCTCATTTACTTAATTTTTATAGATAGAAAAAAAAGTACAAGATACTTATTTGATAAAAGAAAAAAAAATTCTAAGTGAAAATTAAATGTAGAATTCATTAACAATTTAAATGTGAAACATATTTATTAAATGTAAAATGCAAATTAAGCATGTTTAAATGCGATTCTTTTTTTGAAAAATTTTCCCTTAACCAGTGTGATACTGGTTCGATTACAATTGAACTTCAAATGTGACTCTGTCAATTGAATCAGAATCACTGATTAAAGATCAGATCGGATCTAAAAATCTCAGCAGCCCGTAAAAAAACCAATCGAACAGAGAATGATAGCTTTAGGACCAACCCGAATTTGGAATTTTCCTTTCATTATGTCCAGTCCAAAAGTTTATTCTTATATTTGAATCGAGCTTGGCGAAAAGATAAGCCCAGCTCAGAAGGAAAGACGAACAGGTCCTTGCACAAGCTTACTTCGCGATTTCCAGCAGCAAGTGCAGCCGAAATATAAAACGAAGTGTGACCTATGGATGAACAAATGCTGTGACCTTTAATATATAATTTGGCCGAAATATAATTATATATGCCTTCCTTTGCATGTAATGCATGTGTTATTTAAGTTAAACCTTGCACATATTCAGAAGCAAAACTCCATTTCAGCAACAAATTTGCATCACATATACACACATAACCTGAAGGAGATCTTCAGAACAGTTTGTATTGGTGCAAAAGTTGCATCAAAAGATGACCCACAAAGAGTATGGCATATCAAATGATTCCAGTTGATTGTTTCAACCACTCATTAAAAGCATTCTTTCAGATGAATAAAAGTTTTATAGGAGACAGAAAATGGGAAAAATTTTCTGTGGACTTTCCTATCGCCAATCAATTTGTTCAGGGAACAAGGCATCCTAAATATTACAGCAGGATGAGGTCCTAATTCATATAGAATACAGAAAATGGGAACAATTTTTTAAGGTTAATGGTCCCATATTTCACTTGATTGACTGACAGGAAAGGAAAGGCATATCTCACTTCCATAGTCATTGACTTCCGTTTCTATCCCATCAACGAAAGGGGAGTTGTTCACGCTTGGCTCAGAGCTAGCATTGCTGCTTGTGGCGAGAGGAGAATCCAAAACACTAGTTGTCTTGCTTTTTGTAGATCCTCCCGACCTCACTCTATACACAGAGGAAGTAGGAATGCTGGTAAGTGGGCGTAGATTACCTGAAATACTTCTCCTTATATCCTGCTTAGGGAACAAACTTTAATCAATAAGAGTTTCATATGAACATTAATATGGAAAATACTCACCCAGAAATTGTGTGCTTACGTATTTTAGCATACAAATACATCCAATATGGTTTTTGTTTTATATGAAATTCAGTACAATAATGTAAAGATGCATACCATATGCCTCAAAGCCATATCCAGAGATTTCTTTGAGAGTGTTCTACCAAAACCCGTGCTATCAAGGGAAGATGACTTCCCACCTGAATTATCATGAGTAGAGTGATGGTCATCTTGCTTCGGCGGTGCCAACTTCCTCATGTTAACTACTCTTTCAACCATTTTTGTTCCCATTAGAACGGGGCTTACGTCATCATTGCCATTGGTTTGTGCTCTGCTTTTAGAGGGAATAATGATACGACTGCCATTTGCACTACCGTTTGAAGCCCTTCCTCTAGCAGGAGAACACGATTGTTGTCTAGGTCTTCCTTTAGAACCAGTCGTAATAAAAGACGACTGAGCATTTGCGCCACCAGGTCTACCCCTCGAGGCTGAAGTTGGCCTTTCAGGCAATGATGTTTTTAAATTTGGTGGGACATCAAGAGAGAATCCAGGTATCTCATTTGGTTTCCAAGGCCTAGACTTTACAGTAGGAGAACTGCCACGCGACGGCACTGGATTTTTCGATGTTGTGGAAACAGACTTTGTCACCGAAGATGACCGACCTCCAGCAGGAGCAGCCACACTAATTGCATTTAGAGTGGTTGACATTTGACGGGTCGGAGTCGATGATCTCGCTGTTGACTTGGAAGCTGGAACTGAGGGTCTGGCAGTTGGCGTTGAGGAGCGTGTCATGGTTCTCGAAGGAGTGGATGATCTTACAGGAGGACCAGCAGGCTTAAAAGACGGCAAGGTGGCCCGTGATGTAGGAGTGGAAGGTCTTGAAGGTTTAGCAGTATTAGGTAGAGTGGGCCGCCCAGTTGGGGTTGCAGGTCTGGCAGCAGATGAGGAGGGCCTTCTGTTATTGGTATTCGAATTCAGTGTAGAGGGAAACATAGTTCGCTTTTTTGCTACATTAGTCCTTGAAGCAGGTTCTTCCTGGACGTTTGTCATCTGCAACACCAAGGCAAAATTAATTTGCATATAAAATAATTAATGAGCATTGTGGGTATTCCTTAATAACTAGAGTGAGGAGAACGTTGAGAAAAGAAGAAACTCTGTGTTGTACTAGGTTAATCATTTTACAAGGGTTGAAAATTGCAGCATTCTTACCCTAGACTTCAATGCAGTGAAACGGGCATTGGGCATCCCATTTTGATTCATTACAGTATTCTGCAATTCCGTCCCCAAGGAAGGAAAAAGTGGTGTCCTGGCAGGTGTAAGAAGCCTGAATGCAGATCTCTTAATAATATCAGCTAAAGGACATTCTTTACCAGACACATTACAATAATTAGTACCAATTTGTTATACAGCAAATGAGCAAACCCATAGTGCCAAATGCATTTTCTATGTATGAATGTTCGTAATCTACGACAGCATTAATTAACCTCAGGAATCAACTTCATCAGCAATGCCTAGAATTGAATCAATTGATTCCAGATGAGTGCCAGAAGTTAATGCAATTAACATAGACAAGATAGCAAAAATATTTCAGAAACTGAAGAACTATGTAAGACACTTAAACCTATGTTTATAATAGTGAAAAGACATAAAAGATAGTGCAAGTTATGGAAGACCTTTCTTATAAGGATGCAGAAAACTAATCATTTGATTCATCTTTTAATTTCATCTATGTAAAAGTAAATGTAGTAACTGTATAAAAATTTATCAATCTATTTATATGCAGATAAAAATATCCCTTCATAGTCTATTGGACTCGATTTCCCTGGCTGGATTTAACTTTGCCAAAACATTATCAGAGCCACGGATTTCTAACACTCAAAATTCACCAATATTAATAATATCTATGTTTGTTCATATTCTGAACACTTCCTTTCAAAAATTATTGTCGCCTACCGGATAATGCCAGTCAAGAACTGAAAGAACTTCCGAAGTACAGTCACCTCAGATGCTAATAGCAAAAGCCAACTATAGGGCTATAATAAATTTTCTTCAACAGAAAGAGAAAAACTGATGCTGCTGCTTGGCATCATCCACTAATTCTTTATAACCAATTGAGAACGACCCATTGCTAATAAATGCTTGCAATTCACATAAGCTGTGTATCGTATATGTTACCTCAATTGATCTCTAAAATTAAATTTGAACTACCATTGAATTTTTCAAGTTATTGAAATTATACAGCCCGTTTATTTCATTAAATTAACACTCTCTCCTCCAATCAAACATAAAAAGTAAATGATTTATGCTATATCATCTTTTAGTTTAAACCACTGATACTCACTGATATTTACCTAGGACACAAAAGCATTGACAATCATATTTCCTGAAGTTTGGTAGCAATAATGAAAGAAGGGGTCTACATCATATTTCCAAGTGGAAAAGGCCAAAACCGCAGGTAAAATACTATGAGAAAAATTAAAAAGTAAATTAAAATTAACAAACAGCCATTTTCCAAGAAAGAGAGAGAGTATAACACATTACCAATCATAGTCAGATTTATCATTCTCTGAATCCAGAAACTTTTCAGCAGCGGTCTTCCGAGCCGGAACAGGGGAAACTATCTTACAAACTGGAGAACCTGAAGGATTATTGGTTCCTACATAATTAATAAACCACGCAGCTAGCTCAAAAATCTATATATTATTAAATTGAAACTCAGTATCCATTAACATCAAATTCAGAGCAAAGAAACGGCGCCGCTTTCATACCGAAAGAAGCATCAAGGCCATCGGACTTGCCCAGGAAGTTATTTTTCTCCTTCTTATTCTCCCGTCTCCGCATCTCGAGGAAAAGCGCCAGCTCTTCGTCTCTCTCTCGTGTCACCATCTCCAAACTCATTCCTCTGTTAGTTTGTTACCTGAGTTCATAAGTAGCTTGAAAACTCGTCTCCGGTTTAAACTTTAAAGACGACGAAGGATCATCAAATATCGGCTATCAATGAGAGCAAGAGTTGTAAAAAGAAAATGACTAATATAAAGGAGCTTAGATCTGAAATCAAAACACCATAAAAACTAGTACATGTATATGGCAGAAAAGAAACTTAACTAGACACGGCAATGGCAGAAACTGAGAGATTAATTGAAGCTTTGTATGAGAAAGCGAAATTAATGCAGCAAATGTTTGGTGTTCAAAGGCAGAAAGGAAAAGAGGAAGTGTGAGGGAAAGGCCGTTTTGTCTTCCATGTGATGCCTTTGACGAAAGGCGCCCTCTTCTCTTTGCCGTTAGCAATGGTTTTAAAATTTAACCATTAAAAAAAAAAATATTGGCAGACATGAAGAAAGGATTTTTAAAACTGCTGTGCAAATGCCTACAAAATATCAGATATTCACGGGTATGCCATTGTCCAACAATCAACGTGTTTGGTTTATCATGTTTGGAATTGCTTCAAAAAAAATAAATTTATAATTTTTTTGATTTAATTGACTGATTTTTTTAATTTTTTGTAAACTGATTCTTCCAAATCTGTTTTTGGTAAAAACATCTATTTATCTGCTTTTGTTCAAAAGCAATTTTTAAAACCCAAAAAACGTAAAAATAATTTTTTTTATTCAAAAACACTTTTAGCAAATTCAATATCAAACGATCCCTTGACACGAGAATGAGAATATAAATGAAAATAGAGGGCGAATGAAAATGAGAATCGTAAGTTCTTAACATGTTTTCGGTTGGTTTTGTTCTAGAATAAAAATTTGATTTTATTTGAATATGTTTGGTTGAATATAAAAATAAAAATAAAAATTAATTTTAAATTTATTTTTAATATATATAATTTTAAAAATTATAATAATTGAAATGAAATATTAGAATAGAAAGTAATTTTTTAAACATTACCAGAAAATTAAAAAAAATGTTACTAAAAAATTAACATGATTTAGGCAAAAAATACTAAAAAGTTAACAATAAGATGTTATATAAGTAAAATACATGATATTTTATCATCAATTTGTTCTGTTATTAACATGATTTAGGCAAACAAAAAAAACTCCTATGTGAAAAAGTGGGATATTTAAAAGCCAATGAGTGTCTAGTTATGCCATAATGAACTTTTTTCATGATCCTGAGACAATGGAGTTGCCATTGTTTTTTATTTTCTTTTCGAAAACTCTATATGGTAGCTGAAAGCAGTAGTAGTACTACTAATAATAATAGCATTACTTGTTTAAGTGATTAATTATATATAAATGATCAATTAGTATGAAACCACTGATGCAAGAAATTTCTAGCTGTAAATGATGAGACGTAATTAACTATGCATTTGGTTGCTAGTCTTGTCAAATTTATCGTTTGCTTATATAACTAAGCAAAAATTGCATGCCTCATGCACCATTTTTCATTTTTTTTATTTTTTTAATATAATTATCAAATTATACAGCTGTGTTTTTAATTTTTTAGTATTTTTTTAGATAAAAAAAGAATAACAAATTTAAAATTTTATTTGGTAAAAATAAATGAAATGGTTAAATAATATATTAAATCAAAACTTAAAAGACTTCATAATATATTTACAAAAATAGATGGACGAATTACTATATTCAACCAATTTTTAGAGTAATTTACCTAAAATAAAATATAATGGGAATAATATTTTTTCATCAATGAGAATCACCTAGGAAATGAATATTTCATTTCAATGAGAATCAAATCAAATTAATTAAAAAATTGGTGAAACATTCTATTGAAAAAATTGCTAAAAAATTAGTAAAATTTCCCATTATTTTTCAGTATATCATTATCTTAATACCAAAATGTCAAATTTGTACTTATTTTTTAATGTATTTTTTAAGTTAAAAAAATGTCAAAAAAATAAATTAGGATATTTTTGAAATTTGTAAAATTAATTTTGATTATTTCAACAAGATTTTAGTTGACTAACAGAATATTCTATCCAAAAGTAATGAAATATATTTTTAGTCAATATAACTAAATTTGAGAGATTTGGTAATATATTTCAAAAGATGAATTAACGAAATTAATATATTCAATCAAATTTTAGGGATTGGAATAATTTACTCTTTTATTTTTTATTTTTTGCTAATCAAAGATTAACAATAAGAATCAATTATTTCAATTCTCATTTTCACCTTTTTTTTTTGTCATGAACTAAACCCCTCTTAGCTACATTGTGAATTATATATTCTCAAATGAAATGGAAAGATGCAAATTATTTTTGACATTGAAAAAGAAAAATAATTAAATTTATGAATAAGTAATTAAATAATCAAATACAAAAGTTTATAGCGTTATTAAATTAAAAAAAATGTTTTGCCTAATTTTTTTTCCTTTCTTTTTATATAAAAAATTAAATATATCTAATTTTCTCAAAGGAAACGAAAAGATGAAGAAGGGAAATATGGTAATTAAGTAATAAAGAGGTGCATTTAACCCTAAGTGTTAGATGAGAAAGGAATCTCTTCTCCCTTAGAGAAAACACTCTTGTCTCTGATCACATGCTGGGAGGTACCGATGAAGCTGCCTAAATAGACAAAGCTGATAGGCAGTTAATGATTCCCTGTGCTAGTATTCAAAATGTTCAGAATTTAAACATGTTGAGGTTTAAACGTGGGCTGTTCGATTTCTCGATATGTGTCCGCCTCCATCCACGGCCCCTATTTTTCACGGAGAAAATCTGGGGCAGATTTTGAATCCTCTCCTCGTAAATCGTGTGGTTCAAATTCATTGTTTTGATCGGCCTTTTGGCCCCACTTTCTGCCTTTAGGTCGAGGCATGACCCACAATTTAGGTCCGGTATTTTTCGATTTTTCACGCTATATATATTTTATTTTGATAATTTAAACTCTTGTATTATTATTTTATTTATAATTAGATATTTTAATAATCTTTTTAAAATTAAATTAATTTTTTTATTATAAATTAGTACATTTAATTTAAATTAAATAAAAAATAATTTTTATTAACAAACTAACAATATTATTTTTATTTTTAAAAAATTCTATTACAAATAAAATAAAAATATAAAAATCACATTATTTGTTTTACCTTTATTTGAATCACAATTCCTGCCTCATACTGAATTCCATTTAATGCACAGATATATAAATTTTCTGTATATTAAATTTTCATTGTTATTTTTGAAATTTGTAATGTTTTTTAAATTCAAATTTAAAATAATTTTCTACTTCATTTATACTTGTTTCACCTCATTTATTTTGATAGATTTATTTTGCCCGACTTTAAATATTTTTTTGAAATATTAATTAATTTTTTTTAGTATTGTCCTTCTTTAGTTGAGCTTCACTACGTCTTCATTAACTCTTTCAATAATAATAAAAAAAAATCTTCATTAATTATTTCTCTCCTTTTAAATATCATATTTCTCTATCTTTCGAAAATAATTAAAATTAAAAATAGAATAATTTAATCAATATTTTTTGAAATAGGACAGATGATACTTTAGGTACCTTTATTATATTATATTGGAACCAAATAATCAATATTTTTTCTCTAAACCTAGTTGATTTTTTTTAAAGAGGATATCAGTAGATATTCAAATTCGAAACTTTATAATTTTAGCCAACTGATCATTACCATTAAATTAAAATTTATTAGTATAATAAACGTAGTTATATATATATATATATATATATATATATATATATATATATATATATATATATATATATCTTTTTGCATTGAAAAAAAAAAGTTGATTTAATCAAATCTCAGAAAAAAAAAAGGTTTGAATCTACCAATAGAATCATTTACAAAGTTTAACCAATTTTAATTTTTAACATGAATAGAACCATACTACTAATAGATTCCTGGTTTAATTAATCGGTTCAAATATCAGAATCATATTAATTACAACCATATTCATGCATAATAAATTTTATTAAAAGAGAATTATGGAATTTTAATCATGGGAATGAAGTATAAAGAAGTTGAATTGAATTCCGATATGGGAATTAAAAAACCATTTGTGAAATTGTGGTATAACTTATAAAGGGAACCCACAACCACAAGGATGATAATTTGATTTGGGTGACAAATGACACACCCACAAGAATGTTAATTTGATTGAATTTGTTTTGAACTTCAATTTGTATGGTTTTGTATAACTAATTAACAATACAATAACATTGTCTTTTGAGTCTGCATCACATTAATTCTATCACTATAAACCACGTGAGGTTCACTTCGATTAAAAAAGAAGAAGAAAATTCCATAAATTAAGCAGCAAGAAGGTGATGGTAAGTAACAGTGCAATTGATCAGATATCTGTGAAAAATATCCTATTTATTTCCAAATTTATTTTGAACTCATTTAAAATTATAATGTTAATATTCGTATCCATTTTAAAATAGTGTTATTTAATTAATATTCGAACCTATATAATTATCTATTTATAATTAAAATTTAAAATAAAATAAAATTCAAATTGACTAAATAATTAAAATTTTAAAAACATACAAATAATCACTGTAAATTACTACAAAATCAAATAAAACAAATAAAAGTTAAAAATCTCATCTCCAAATTAAACTGGTTTTATTACTTAACTAACCCAAAAATCTTGGTCAGTTCCATTTATACCTTTCAATTTGAAAACGAATCTTCAAATGGAAATTTAATTCACACTATTAAATTTTGAATGGAATTAATCTTATTAGAAATTCAAGTAGGAAAAGAAATTAAAACTCATTATTAATATTTTAAGTGTTTTTCTTTAAGAAAGTTTTTTGTTTCTTATTTCATTTTATTGTCTTTTAAGAAAATCTAAAAAAAAATTATTTACCTTTTAAAAGTTTTTTTTCACTTTATTATCTTTTAAGAAAATCTAAAAAATATTAATTTCTCCCTCCGTCCCACAAAGATAGGCCTGTATTTTGACATATATATTAACGAAATATAAATCATACATTTGAAACTATGCCTATTTTCTAATATATGTCTATATTAATTAGAGGCATAATGGAAATTTAACAAATCAATTACTTAAAAAAAAAAGGAACCTGTGATTTATAAAAAATAAAAATAGAAAATAAATATATTTTTGTGGGATGGCGGACGTAGTTTTTTGCTATTCACTTTTTTCTGTCTTAATTAGATAAAAGGATAATTTAATTAATTATAATTTTTTTTAGCAAACTAAAGTTGTTTAATCATTTCCACGTGATGCTAACAGAAAAAATATATTTTCCATAGAAATTGTACAATTACCTTAAAAGTCTTTATGCTGAGATAATTTATAATGCTCGTAATTATGGTCTAATTAATAATATGAATTAAGAAAAAATACAAATATATGTTTAAAGAAAAAAAATTAAAGAAAGATACTGATAGTGATGAGTGCGTAGTTCACGCCCGTGAAAAAAATATTGATCACGCATGTGACTTGTCAGATCAAGCTCATGAACATTGTCAGATATAAAAATATGACAATGTTCTTTCTTTCTCTCACGAACAAAAATCAAGATAAACCCT
Organism: Triadica sebifera; assembly: GCA_023653625.1. Lineage (NCBI taxonomy): Eukaryota > Viridiplantae > Streptophyta > Magnoliopsida > Malpighiales > Euphorbiaceae > Triadica > Triadica sebifera. Next base: position 27,880,398 of record CM042897.1, read on the forward strand.
AGAGTTCAAGATTTCTCATACTAGAGACCAAAATCTTACGTTTTTCTTAGATTTTCAGTCTCAAACACCTAAGCTAAAAAAAAAATCAAAGTTTCAACAAGCTTATAGGAAAGATGAGCATAAAGAAGTGGTTCTATTGAGGAAGTCTGAACCCTAGAAGGAAAAGAGGAGTCAAATATTTTATCTAGTCGTGTTTTCCATCAATTAAGATAAGGAATCACGTTTTTCTTTGGTTTTCACAAGCTTTCATATTTTTAATTATATCTAGTTCGAATATAGTAGATACTCGTTTCCAAATGGATTAGGTTAAGGCTTAATCTTGAGAGATTAAAATTAAATACCTTTATTTAAATTGTTTAAAAGTTATAACATGTGTTAGTAAGGAATTAAATGAGTTTAAGGATGTTGAAAGTGCTAAAATTAGGGTTTTTACCCTTCTGGCTTTAAAGGCTAAACATATGAGTTTTTAATGTTGATAAAGATATGTTATATGTAATAGAAGTTGAAAGGGGAGGTGGTGAAATCCACCAAAAAGATAAGCAAGCTTAAAAGAAACTTGATTTTGTGATGTCTTATTAGATGTATGCATATATACGCATTCAAATTCTCAAGTATGACATGTTAGGTGTTAATTAAGTGATGATTGAATTGTATGCTTTAAATGCTAAATGTCAAGTTCAAATGAGATAATTAATACCATGAGATAGGATTTTGAATATGAAATGCTATAAATGTAAGTATGTCTTGAATAAAAATTGTTTATGTTTGTAATATATATGTAATAAATGTGTCTAAAAAGACATTTATAAGATAATAAATGATGATGCCTAATGGGTAAAAAAGGTAAGTAAGAAATGATTAAATGTATATAAAAGCATAAATGCTTGAAAAAAAATAGTTGGTGAATAAGAAAATGGTAAGTTATGTATCTTGAATGATCCTTTAACATATTTTAATGCAAGATGTGGTGGAGACCTATTTCCAAATGAGTTAGGTTGAGGTTTAATCTTGAGAGATTAAGATTAAAAATCCTTCTTTAAGTTGTTTAAAAATTATAACATGTGTTAGTAAAGAGTTATATGAGTTTAAAAATGTTGAAAGAGCTAAAATTAGGGTTTTTGCCCTTATGGCTTTAAAGGCTAAGCATATGAGTTTTTAATGTTGATAAAAATATATTATATGTGATAGGAGTAGAAAGGGGAGGTGGTGAAATCCACCAAAAAGATAAGCAAGCTTGAAAAAAACTTGATTTTGTGAGGCTCTATTAGAGATATGTACATATACACATTCAAATTTCCAAGTATGACATGTTGAGTGTTAATTAAGTGATGATTGAATTGTATGCTTTAAATACTAAATGTCAAGTTCAAATGAGGTAATTAATGTCATGAGATAGGATTTTGAGTATGAAATGCTATAAATGTAAGTATGTCTTGAATAAACAATGTTTATGTTTGTAATGTATATGTAATAAATGTGTCTAAAAAGCCATTTATAAGATATAAATGATTATGCCTAATGGGTGAAAGATGTAAGTAAAAAATGATTACATGTATATGAAAGCATAAATGCTAGAAAAAAAATAGTTGGTGAATAAAAAAATGGTAAGTGTAGTGATTATGTATCTTGAATGATCTTTTAACATATTTTAATGCATGATGTGATAAGAATGTTGATAAAAAAAGGATGTCATGGGATAATCCTTAGAGTCTTGCATGTGACTTGTAATGAATGTATATTTTTAATGCTGTCAACTGCTGAAAAATCCAAATTCACGCCCATAACTAGGTGTTCACGACCATGAATCTTATCTCATGAACAAAGTCACGTTTGTGAAAAAAATGCATAAAGTGGACAAAAGTGTTAATCACCAATGTTATGGTTTGGTTCACGGGTAAAAGTACCCGTGAATGAGCCTTCACAACCATGAACATATAGTTCACACCCATGAAATTTGCTTTAAAGGTAATATGACTTTTTATGCAATGGTTATGTAAATATGTTCAATGATGATATATTGAAGTATATTTCTATGGATATCAGTATATGAATGTTCTATGATAAGTTTGCACACATGAATTAAAGTGTATATGCTTAAGATATAAGTGCTATAAAGAAACTAATACAGGATATGAACAAGTAAAGTCCAAACTCAATGCTAAGACTAGTAGTATGACATGCTATTAAGGGGGTTACAGTACCATAATTATATGTTTACCCAATTAATGTGGCTTTAGCTCGGAGACTGGACTGACAAATATTATTACAGATGATATTACATGTAAAAACTATATGTTTACTCAGTCAATATGGCTAGCCTGAATTGGTATCATTGACTTAAGGAGTCTGGATTGACACATATTTACATATAATGACATGATGGCGAAGAGCATATTTGTCCACAACCCGTATCCGAACAGTTGGTGTTAAAAGTTATTGAACAATAATATCAAATATGTTAAAGTAAGTAAATAATACAATAACATGAAATGAATGCAAAAGCATAAGTATGCAAGTAAGTTTATACAAATAGTGAAATGTTATATGCTATAGTTATTATTATATATGTTTAACGAATTATACTTCCACTAGGTAAGATAGTTTATATGATATTATGATTATATTGTCATACCATGATATTCTTACATGATGTCATGAAATACGTATAATGTATAATTTTAAGCGAATTTCTATACCTATATGTACCACTAAACTTTCAGTAGTTTAGCATGTGAGTGTTTTTTCCAAGCATGTCGGAGTCTTACAGATAAGTAGAAGTTAAACAAGAAAAGCAACGCAGACATCAGAGACATTAGATCATACCCTATGCGGGTTGGTGATAACACATGTTGCACTTTTGTATTTTGGGTACATGTCATAGTAAAGGGGTTGTTTACTTGTATATATGTCAATATTGAAGAATTATGTATTTTCTTGTTAATGACATGTATTTTTGTAAATCTCTGATAAAGGTTTAATATGTTTTATTTATGAAATAAAATTTAAATATTAACTCAAATATTTCTTTTACTTATGTTTTACATAAGTTGTCATGACTATGATATAAAGAAAAATTTTAAATTTTTACAGATTTTTCATATAACTGTTTTCGTAATATTAGTTTAATTAATCAGATTTATCTTAATTAATTGAGAGGGTGCTACATGATTTCTACAATGGAATATCAGTTTTATTTGATAAATTATTAATTACAGATTACTACCTCTCCTACGGTTAATTTGTTAAACTTTTCAACTACTACCAACTTCAATCTTGCAGTGCAGGAAGATATTTGGACATTAGTTTGTTCTGACCGCATTATAACATAAAATTAGAACTGAGCTCCCTAATGTTCAATCCAAATAGCACATTTCAAATTTGTAATAGACTCTATTTAAAAGTACCAAATAGGTTCAATATAAAAAGGGTGTGTTTTAACACCCAAAATAGGATGGGTGCACCCATATATATATATATATATATATATATATATATATATTAGATATATTGAGTATAAATTACAATAATAATCAATGATAATATTAAATTACATGTATGCTATTACCCTCCCTAAATCTGTGCATGGCAGGGTGGCTTAATCTTGGATAGCGTCTCTATCCACAATCCATATCCGAACAGTTGGTGTTGAGAGTTATTGGGCAATAATATTAAATATGTTAAGGTAAATAACGAATACAATAATATGAAATGAATGCAAAAACACAAGTATGAAAGTAAATTTATGCACATAGTGAAATGTTACATGTTATAGTTATCATTATATATGTTCAATGAATTATACTTCCACAAGGTAAGGTAGTCTATATGATATTATGATTATATTATCATACCATGATATTCTTACATGATACCATGAAATACGTATAATGTATAATTGTAAATGAATTTCTATACTTATATGTAATACTAAACTTTCAATAGTTTAGTGTGTGAGTGTTTTTCCTACTCATGTCAGTGTTTTTTCTACGCATGTCAGAGCCTTATAGATAAGTAGAAGTTGAATAAAAGAAGCAGCCCAGACATCAGAGTCATTAGATCAGACCTTATGAGTGTCGGTGATAGCACATGTTGCATTTTTGCATTTTGAGTACATGTCATAGTAAAAGAGTTGTTTACTTGTATACATGTCAGTGTTGAAGAATTATGTATTTCCTTTGTTAATGATATGTATTTTTGTAAATCTCTGATCAAGGGTTAACATGTTTTATTTATGAAATAAAATTTAAATATTAACTCAAACATTTCTTTTACTATATATTTTATGTAAGTCATAACGGTTATGATACAAAAAAAGTTTTAAATTTTCACAAGTTTTCCACATAACTGTTTTTGTAGTGTTAGCTTAATTAATCATATTTATCCTGATTAATCGAGAGAGCGCTACATGATTTCTACAATGAAATATTAGTTTTATTTGATAAATTATTAATTACATATTATTACCTCTCCTACCGTTAATTTGTTAAACCTTTCAACTACTACCAACTTCAATCTTGCAGTGCAGGAAGATATTTGGACATTAGTTTGTTCTGGCCGTATTATAACATAGAATTATAACACATTTCAAATTTGCAGTAGACACTATTTAAAAGTACCAAATAGGTTCAATATAAAAAGGGCGTCTTGACACCCAAAATAGGATGGGTGCACCCATTTATATATTACATGTATTGAGTATAAATTACAATAATAACCAATGATAATATTAATTTACATGTATGCTATTACCCTCTCTTAATCTGTGCGTGGTGAAATAATACCTACATTGTTACACAATAATTTAAAGCGAGCAAAAGTAAGTTTCTTTGTAAAAATATCAGCAATTTGACTATCACCACAAACATGAAGAATAAAAACGAAACCAAAGTTTCATGTTCGGTTTTGAATTAGAGACGTTAAAGATGATGAATCAACGTTGACTATAACTTCTAGCCTTCCAAGCTAACGATGCGGGTTCGATTGTGAGTCCATTTCCAAGTGCTTTGTATGGGCATGATTGATGGGATTGACAACCAAAGAAGTAGTCGAAATGTTGTCATAGTATACTTCAACAAGGAGATGCAAGGAAATAAATAACTCATCCATAACAAGTTGAAACCAACATACCTTTGCAACTACTACTGCAATAACTCTATATTCAGATTCCGCACTACTGCAAGAAACAATATTTTGTTTTTTCGCAGCCTAAGTCCCCAATATTGAGGATTGATAATTAACTAGAGACCATAGCCGTATATGACCTTGAGAGCGTGACTGATGATTGCTATAATGAGAACCACGAGAAAAGTTTGGACGTAGTTGAGAAGAGTAATGTGCTCTAGCTGAATGAAAACGTCCCCCAGGTTGATAATTACCACAAAAAGATTTAACATGAGTAGCACCTTTTCCGCGAGTGGTTAAAAGAACCTGAAATGCAGTAGAATGACCAGAGGTATGTCGTTGAAGTTGTGACTCATGCAAGAAGAAAAGAATGTAACTCCAGAAAAAGGGCAAAAGTTTTCGTGTTGTCATCACAGTAACTACATCTGAATATTTAGAAGGCAAACTTGAAAGAATTTGGAGAATCACATCGTCATCATCAATTGGTCTCCCTATGGAATGTAAATAATCTGCAGTGGATTTGACAAACTGTAAGAATTCTGTCATGGAATGTGTACCTTTCGATGCTTGATTAAAGACTAACTTCAATTGCATGTATTTAGCATTAACATGGTCAGAGAAAAGTTTCTCTATTTTAAGCCAAATTTGTCTAGCTGATAATTGTGTACCTGGGTGGATTACACGTTTTTAAAATTTTTGGAGAGATTGTAGCATGGAGCCAAGAGACAATAAGGTAATCAATTTGACGCCAAAGAGCATAAGCTGGGTTGGTGTGAGTAGTAGGTGGATCAACATCATTATTGGTGATTGTTTCAGGAGGGCATTGAGTTTGATCATCAATATGGTCATATATTTGATAGCAATGGAGAATATTGGTAAATAAAGTTTGCCACAATAAGAAGTTAGTGAAAACGAGAATAACAGAAATATGATTCTCGGTATTGCTGATACTAAAGACAGAATGAGAGTAAAATTGATAGAGAATAGTTAAAGAATATTGTAGAAATAAAGATGGAGGACACGTGGAAGGGTTGAGGTTTTGGAATTCTGTTATAAATAGATAATGAAGCAAAGGAAATAGGGGGATGTTTTGGCAATAGGAATCTTTAGGTCTTCAAGCCTTGGGCAAGAAGAAAGGGAGTGAGTCCCTAAGCTCTGTGTTTCTACACAGAGAGTTTTCTTTCATTTTTTGTTTGTTTCTTACTTATTGTTCTTTGTTTTCAGCCTTAGATTATTCCATTTCATCATTCAGCTTTGCCATTTCTTAACATTGGTCCGACCTGCCGGATGTGATAGGGAAATTTGACGGCAACATGGAGACACGAACTCAAGCCCGTTTGGATGCTCAATAAGAGCAAATCAAGAACATTACCGAGCAATTGACAGCCTTAAACCAGCAGATTACAGCTTCTCAACAAAGTCAAGACTAGTTCCAAGGACTAGTTTTGCAATGGATGGAGAAGAAATTGATGGTGGAGGAGGTTCACGGCCCTCCGGATTATTCGACGGTATCTCCAGGTGTTACAAATTAGTTTGTTCCTGTCCATACAGCTCACACAAATGTGAATCCACCACCAGATTTAGACATAACCATGCTTTTAAGAGATCACTCAATCATTACAAAGAAGGTGAAGCTTCCTTCATTTTCTGGTGTTGATCCTCGTGGATGGTTGACACGAGCAGAGACGTATTTTCATATCAATGGTACACTGAAACACCAAAAAATTCTTTAGCTCACATTTGTATGGAGGGAATTGTTGTACACTGGTTTTCCATTCTTCATGAGTTGCATCATAATCTGAATTGGGACCAGTTTAAGAGAGAATTATTGAATCGCTTTGGAGGAGTGGCTAATTGCAATCCATATGAATTATTGGCAACGTTGGGACAGCGAGGACGTGTAGATGAATATATTGATGATTTCGAACTTATTGCATCGACGATACCCTAAGAATTAGAAACTCTCTACCTTTGGTACTTCATGAATGGGCTAAGAGAGGATATCAAGAACTGGATAAGACTTCTAGAAACCAATTCAAGGTTGCATAATTTTAATGTGGCTTGAAATGTTGAATTAGCATTGGGTAAAAAGGAAAGAATAGGTTCTGGTTCACCACACAAAGGAGAAAGAGCCATGGTAAAAGGAGGTCACGTGACTAGCACAAATCAATTTAAGTCTGTTGTTTTTGGGACCAGCACAAATCCAATTAAGTCTGCTGTTTTGGGGGCTCGAAATAATAGATCTGATGTAACCCATGATCATTGGCCCAACATTCAAAGCCCAGACCATAACAAATCCACTACACCACATATAAATCCCATATCTATCCTGATACACTGTCCTCGAGGCATTCATCTATCTTGTGCCGATCTAGAAGAGCGTCAGTGGAAAGGCTTGTGCTTCAAGTGCGGATAGCAATATTCACCCCCAACACCATTGCTCAGAGGATCAATTTAGGATTTTGTCATCAAGCGATGATGACAAATGAGATATGTGAGGTGGGTTTGTGCAATGAGAGCATGAGGAAACTATTAATGTTGATTTAGTGAAAGGGAAGTCCATTTTCAGTCTTGAGGACAAGACTTTCAGATGGAGGGGATAATGATAAAGAATAGTTAAATAATATTCTAGAAATAAAGATAGAGGACACGTGGAAGGGTTGAGGTTTTGGAATTCTGTTATAAATAGACAGTGAAGCAAAGGAAATAGGGGGAAGTTTTGGTAATAGGAATCTTTAGGTCTTTAAGCCTTGGGCAAGAAGAAAGGGAGTGAATCCCTGTGCTCCGTTTTTCTACACAGAGAGTTTTCTTTCATTTCTTGTTTGTTTCTTGCTTATTGTTCTTTGTTTCCATCCTTAGTTTAGTCCATTTCATCAATCAACTTTGCCATTTCTTAACATAAATGCAACATTAGAAGAAGAAGAGTGAGCAGTAGAAGAGGAGGAAGAAGAACTAGAAGAAGTAAAAGATGACATAATTGAGAGAAGTTATAGATTAGAAGGGCTCTGATACCATAAAAAGGGTGAGTCTTGACACCTAAAATAAGATGGGTGCACCCATATATATATTAGATGTATTGAGTGTAAATTACAATAATAACCAATGATAATATTAAATTACATGTATGCTATTACAATACACCAGCTAGTTCATGAATCTTGACATGAAATTGAATGACTACTTGAATCAGATTTGATTTCACTGGAAGCAACCAGCCAATAAATTTAATAACAGCAAGACTTCCTTCTAACTCCAAGACAAATAAACAGGAAACTGCATTCATCATTAACCCAATACAAAGCTAACTAGTTCTGTGAAATTTCATTAGTAAATGAATTGGAATAAGGTAAAAATAGAGACTCGAGTCTGATGCTAATTTCGATGGATCAGTAAATACTAACAGCAAACATGCTAAATCTAGAATTCCTTTACTAGGGCATGGAAATCAAAAGAGGAAGCAAACAATATACAGTTAGTTATATGCAAATAATCCCAAACTGGATGACCAGGCCAATCAAGCATCATCAGCATCACTTCCAACAGGCAGACCTTCTTGACTGATCATGTCGTTGCTTCCATCAGAACCCAAAATCTTAAACCTGGTCAACGATAAAGTTGAGCCTCAAAAAAAAAAAAAAGGAATGGAAGACACCATTACAGTAATACTCACCTCTCCAGGACGAATTTTCCTTCCTTGTACTTCTGGGCTTTCTCATGTGCATACAACTGAAATCATCAAACAAGATTACGTGAAAAGGTGCATTTAACTGATGCAAGAATGACTTTATTAGAAACAACGAATTCAAAATCGAGTCTTACATATTTCCACCCCACAACTGAACCACAGCCAACACAGAAAATGTCAACAACCGTATGAATTCCTGTCATCATCATTCGCTCTTCCTCCTCTCCTTCTGCTATATTCACACTTATCATTGAGACGGAACAATGTCAGATAGACCATTGGTAAGCTAAAAAATGCAGATGATATTTAATATTCATGACAGTGAGCAATGTGTGGATGCATGTAATTGGCAATACACTGACTGCCCCGCTGTTATGTATATGGCCACCATAGTTTTCTTCGAAGAAAACTATATGAATTATAATTTAATCTTGTTAGTGAGGCTTTTAATTCGCTAATTGTATTATGTTCTTCCATTTGATTCCTTCCTAACAAACTTTAATTAAGGCAGCCACATTGACCAATTTTAAGATAATCTACATCAAATCACTCATATGCACCAACAAAAAGTCATGGAAGCAAACTTCGCAACGAAGCAGCAGATTTTAGACAAATCTAAGCACAAAAGCCTAAATCAAATGCTGAGATTCAGCGTTCATGACACAAAATGAAATAAAAGGAAAAGAAAAAGGTAACAAAATTCAAGGATTCTCAAGTCTAACATGTAATGAAAGACCAAAATCATGGCACACTTACACCTTATCAAAGAGGTAAGCCTTTCCATGCCTGCAGTGGAAAGACTGGAACAAAGATAAAAACAGAAGATTAGAATGTATTTCTATCAGTAATTAATCCTGATGAAAAACCATATCAACTATTAAAGATTCAACTTTTAATTTTGATTGACCAAATTTATATTCAGTATACGCTAACAAGAAAGATAGAAATTTAATTAATATTCTCTTCTTTCTCTTTTCAAGAAAGATCATATAAAGCAGGGCATGCTAAAGGGATCATAATTCCTGTGTTTCTTCTCAACAGATTCATCGATCAGCAATGGGTTTTCTCCAATTTAGCGAAAAGAATATAAAACTCGCAGAGTTACCCAAAAATAAAAAAAGAAGATTAAAACAGGAAGAAAGATGAATCTGAAAGCTAAAGGGGAGAGAAGAAAGAATACCTTAGAGAGAATATCATCAATCAAAGCAAAGTGGGTGTCGCAGTGCTTGCATTTGTAGATGCTTCCTTCAAGAGTGATAACAAAGAGCCTTCCCATTTCTTTCTATCAAACTTCCCTTCTTTCTTCCCCTTCAAAACCCCATCGCCATATCAGACAAATATGTACAGAAAAATTATTATTATTTTTTCCCCAAATAAGAAATGCATCTTAAAACTGAATCTCTAAAAATCAAAGATCAAATACATTGGATGCTGGGCAGAGAAAGTGAAAATGAAAGAGAAAGAGGTTTTGATTGATTCATCTTTACCGACAGTTACAGAAGCTTTGAAATCGTTTCATGCAGCCTAAAGTGAAAGCTTCCCACTCCCCATATATATTGTTTTGGAATTCAAGATTTGGGCCCAATCAATAAAAATACGACTTAATTAAATAAAATCATTTTCATAATTTCTACATATCTTTTAGTATCATTCTCCCGATTTTAAACAAACTATTTTCTTTAAATGACATTATTACCTTCCCTAATTTTCAGAAAAACTTAATACCGTGTATGCATAAGCTTTTTATACATTTTATAGAGATACGACATTGATTCCATGATCTGTCATGACAAAGGTGAGACGGCATGTTTCAATATCCAATCTCTATAAAATTATTAAAATATTTACTATTATTTGTACAAATTTACTTCCTTCATTCTTTAATAAATGCATTAGGATTAGGAACCATTAATAGTTTAAATTATTGGAGTATTTGATTAAAATTAAGGAGTTCAAGAATTGTAAAAGCCTTTATTTAAAGAGTTAAAAAAAATTAAATATCTTATTTCTCTAAGTCGTCACTTATTTAGGAACAAAATTTCTTCTTAAAGAGTAAAGACACTTATTTTGAAATTGAGTGAGTAATTTACATGATATTATTATTATTATTATTATTTTTACTTTCCTATTTTCACTTTTTTTTATACTGTGATATGAATAAATTTATATTACATTTTGATAAATTTAATTATATATATACATAAATAAATATTAATGAATTATTTTTATTGAGTAGTATATATACAAGCTATTGTTATTTTAATTTTAATTAATTATTTTTCTGTTATATATAATATTATATTTATTATAACCATAAACAAAAGTTATTATAAGTATTTTATAATATAAAAATTGTTAATAATTATTTCATATAATTAGAGTTAATTTTAATTAATATAATATAGACTTTTTAAGAATTTTAATTAATTTCACATTCAACTGGACTTTTTATTTTATTAATATTAATATAACATAAAGTAAATTGTTTTGTTTTGCAACCATCAAATATTCAATTTTATTTACATTGTCATATATTTTATATTTCATAATGTGTGTATTTCATCTTTTTCTTTTGTAATAATCAATTCTATATTGGTAAAAATAATGAACCAATATGTTAATAAAATCTAAAAAAATTATGAACAATCAAAACTTAACTTATTTAATTGGACTTGTTAAAATTATTTAATTAAATTAATTGATTTGCGAATAACTTATTGAATTAATTTTTATGTGAATTAATTATATAATTGATTTAATTAGACATAATTAATTAATTATGTTAGATATAATAGTGCATGACATGTTTAATAATACAATAAAAGACAATTAAAATTTGTATTAATGCGACATGACATAATTAATTAATTTTATCATATACAAATTGAATATAATTGTATTATATTTGATTGAAGCATGATAAAATTAAATATAATACCGTATAGATTGACTATTCTAGTTTGAATGACTTCTAATTCAAAAATTAACGCATAAATCATTTCAAACTCTTTTTAAACTCACCAAACATCTTTCCATTGTTACCCAAAAAGTTTTTTTTTTTTTTTTTATGGGTTTCTACAAATTAATTTTGGATTGACTATAAAAAAAATGTGTTGTTCGTGTTTATCCCGCTTCATCACCACATCACAGTTCATCCTGACCTGTAACTTCAGGACACGATAACGACCCATTGACGTTTCCTTGCTAAAGCCATTTTTTTATGGGTTTGTGAATATGGATGAGAATTTGCTTCTTGAGATGTTAAAACATGTGGATGATAGGCCATGAGAGCAAATATGCACCATTTGAGCTTCATAAAAGGAAAAACCCATTTGAAATTTTATAATTTATGTTTGTTTGATTGGTTGCAAACTTGCAATTGTTTCAGAAGCACTAAAAAAAAGAAAAAAGAAAAACGAGTGTGTATAAGAGTGTTTCCATGTGAGAAAAGTTGAAAGTAGCAGTCTTTCATATATGGTAAATATGAAAATGGAGGACTTGGTTCATGAATGATATTAGCCTTAGCGGTTTGTTGGTAGTTTAGGCTACGAATTTTCTTGCTCATGTGGTGGATGATTATTTTTCACATTTTTGAATATGCAAATTTTCTTGCATTTTTCATTTTTCTTGTATTTTATATGGGTTTGCGAAAAAGAATAAAAGAGACGTGAAAAAGAAGAGAGAGAATGGCAAAATGGAGATGTAATTCCATTCAGCAAAATTCATTGAAAAAGTCAACTAAATGGCAGTCTACCTGCCCTGATTTTGGAATATCACTCCCCTGCTATTTGGCATTTATGGGGTGTGAAAATTACATTTTATGCAAATTAAGATGTACAAAAAATTAAGATGTACAAAATTTACACACTAATAGGGAAAAAAAAAAAAAAACTGTGCATTGATTACCAAGATTAGGAGATTACAATTATCAAAAAAAAAAAAAAAAGGAGATTACTCTTTGGGCCGATTCAATGTGCCTACTGAAGGAAATCGAAAAAGGGTATATGTCACTGTCACATGGTTTAAAACAGAAAGCCCTGGAATGATTTGGAGAATCTCAAATCTCAGGTTGCCACATCTAATTTTTGGAGTAAAGGCATCTTAGCGAATGTGATTAAAAAAATGATAAAATATTTATTTCTCATTTAACAAATCTAACTTAGACGAACTTTAAATTTATGATCCAACTCATTTTTGTTGTTTTTTTTTTATAATTTTATCAGAGTTAATCCGATTTTTAGCCAATAAGAATATTTTGCAATACAGTTTTATAGAAAATTTCTTAAATATCAGATACAAACTAATCTTGAAAGTCATTTACAACACTGTTAAAGAAAAAAAAAATTCATCATTTACAAATGAGTGTTTGAGATTGCTATTGAGTATTAGAAAAAAATATATTCAGAAATTTTTTATTTAATTGACTATAAATTGTTTTTTTAAAGTTATTTTTTAAAAAAAAATTTATTTATATATTTTTTTTCAAAAAAAATAGTTTTCGGCAAAACACTTTTTCCAAATATAATGGCAAAGGTAACTCTAATTTCATCCTAAATGAGATTTCAAAATAAGCTTGAAGGGCAAATTGATATAAAATCTCTTATTAATGTGTCTACCTCTCCCTAACGTCCTAAAACTCTCATTTCCCATCAATCAGAACTCCAGAGTGAGATAAGAAGAGTCTCGTACCAAAACAGGTTTAGTGACAGAACAAGAAAATCAACACTCATAGGCCCATAAAAACCTCTACCTTTAAACCAAAACCAATATTACAGTTATTACTGTAGCCCATTTTACGAAGACTATATCTCTGGGTAACAATTCTTATATTATATATTAAGATTTTCTTAACAGATATAACTATTTATTTATTTATATATTTTAAAAAATAAATTATTTAATCATTTAAATAAATAAGACATAACGTGTACATGATATAGTTTATATCTTGACTATTGATAATACAAACGACCTATACGATTTAAAAGAAATTGCAATATTTTTTTCCTAACTTTGCATATTCTTTCGAAGCTTGTTTTATTATAATCAAGCCTTTCAACTCTAAATTTTTTCTTATATAATTCTCTTTAACATTTGATTTTTTCCAAATTAAACCCTTCAACTTTTTTGATTTGTTTAAATTAAACCTTCCAATTTTAATTTTTTAGTTGACTAGTCAATAAGGATTTAAGTTTGTCAAAATAAAAGTTGAATGTTTTAAATCTCAACAGACAAAAATTCAAAGGCCCAATAAACCAAACACTCAAACCTCCCTTAAGGTATATTTGGACTGGCCAAGTTAATAATAATAAGACATGAGCTGTAACCAATAAAAGAATGCGAAAACCAAAAGCATTGTTTGAAAGGAAAATTTTGTATTCTCATACTAATCTACTATTGAAATTCAATTGAGAGGAAGAAAGTCTGCTTTCAGGGCACCTTGTCTCAACCTCACCTATTCTTGCAGGTGGCCATACAATGTGAGTAACCCTTCTGTTAATTAGCCCCAAAGGTATCTGCCATGATTAGCTCCATTTTATTAGCACAATTCTAGGAAATTTATTCGTTTATTTTCAGAAAAGCTAATATTTGCTGCATATACAAACTCTGCAATGTCCTGCAATGAAGTCATTCACGCTGCTAACAAGTAAAGTAAGCCAGTACGAAAATGTAGCTTTTGAGCAATGTGATGACAGTCTGTGTGCAATAAGAAAAAAGAAGATTAAACTACCATTCAATTCATACAAAATATTAAGCCATATCTACATACCGTGCCAAAAGAATTTGAATCAAAGCTACAAAGCAAGTTGTCTTCCTCAACCCAAGAATGTCCTTCTGGAACCTTGACCACATCACCTGAATGAGCCAATCTAGTCACCTGGTAAGCCAATAGTTCTCTTTACGAATTTCTTCTTGCGATCACTTAGAAAGCTACAAAAGTAATATCAGTTATGACTACAGAAAACCTGCATCAGTATTAAACTACTTTCAGGTAGAGATCCAAGATTGAATGCCTCTAAAGTTATTCAACATGAAGTTGTCTGATTTCAGGAGACGTTTTTCAACTTATGACCTAGAGTTCTATGCTTTTGTAGAGTTATTTGTCATTTGCAGCATTACTTCCCTTACCATGAGTATGTGGTTTATTTTGACCATCAAGCTTTGAGGTATTTACAATCTCAGAAAAAGCTTAATGATCACATGCTAAGTGGAGCTCTTCCCTTGATGAATTTAGTTTCTCGCTGAGATACAAATCCAGTTGCCTAATATTGTGGCTGATGCATTAAGTAGGCGATCTTTACTTTTGTCAGATATGAGCACTCATGTCACATGTCTTGAGGAATTAAAGAAACAATGTTGGTTCTGATCCTTGTTTCAGCAAGATGATAGCTAACTTGCGACTTCAAGAATGTGAAGTGAACATAAAACGAGAAAATTCTGACATTTTGGACAAACAAAGGAAACCAAACGTTTGAACTTCGACGGCTTCAAGAATGTGAGGTATAAATAAAGTGAGAAAATTCTTGTAAGAACAAGTGAGGATGCTTGCTAGAGTTCAAAGGATATTTAATAAATAACAAGGAAAAAAAACCTAGAGAAAAATTACCACATCGCCATGCGAAAGCTTGTATTTGTCAAGGCAAAACTTCTCCACTAAAACACGGGAAAATTCTCAATTTATTGTAGTTGAAATTTTTTTTTACAATTTTAAAGTAATTTCTTAAAAAATTTATACTTAGAATAATTTTTTAGTCAAATTGACCGATAAAAATGATTGTTGCGCTAATTCAATTGGCACCCAACAATCTATTTTTTTTAACAGCCACCTGGATATTTAAATTCATCTGGACAAGTTTCCATGGACTTAAATGTCAAAGTGCGGGGGCAATCCATATTAAATTGTTTAATGTACCGGAAAATATTTTTGCAAACTCGATTTGGGAAGAGTTAATGCATTCAAGAACTTTTAATGCAGTTGAAATAACTAAGACTTTTTTTTATTAATTAATTTAAAAGAGATGAGGATCAATACCTTTTGTGATATAGTTTTTCAAAATAGACAAGACAAAAGCTTTTCCATCAAGGATCAGTTCATTCATGTGAAGGTATTGCTATAAATAATTCGGGTTTACATTTTTTAAATTATTAATTAATTATAAAAATATTTATAAAATAAAAAAAATAAGAGTTGTGCTCCACTTGAAATAGCACGCACAGACTTTTTCTCACTCTATGTCAATATTTTCACACGAAAATTAGAAATATTTTTCATAAAAATCCTAAATTTAGATTTTTTTTTAAATTTACCCTAAATTTATAAATTATTATTTAAATGACCATAAACTAATAAATTTACCCCTAAAACACAGTCATCTGCAGCGAAATAAATTATCAAACTAATGAGAACTTTGTACTTAACCCCAATTCTCTTGAGGTTTCACTAAAAAAAGTATTACCAATCAATGTGGGGGACATAGAAGTTTCTCGGAATTGAACGACACTGGCATATCGATCTGTAACAGTGAGCCCTACGAGCCCAATTGTGAAGTTCTTCTCTGCCAAACTCCATAAAAAATTACTAGATCCTATTCTATGCCTATAACACGTGAAAATTAACGTGTTCAGTCTACTTTGTCATTTTATTTTTTAATGATTTTATTTAAATATTTATTTTTTTTGTTAAATAATAATCTTGAAATTACTACAAATTTACTGCTTATTATAAATAAGTTAGACCGAAGTGTCATTATTCAATACGATATATAAAAATTAAGCGGATTGTAATGGGTTCGTGAATCAACTCATTTCATTACTGTTTTAATTCGTGTCATAAACAGATGAATTTGTTTCTTATATGAATATATACATATTCAACTCCAACAACTAATTTTATGTATTTGGCAAATCAAGTTTACTGTTATGACACCCCACCCAAGATCCAACATCAATTTACTATTTCTATAACACTAATCTATAAAATAAATTCAATTAATCTAATTTGAAACATAAAAAATAATGCCTTTTTGAAACAAAAGGTGTACAAGTTAATTTATAAATAATTTTTCATATGAAAAATATATAATTTGTAATTGTATCGTAAGTTTATTTTATTTATTGAGAAAATTATAGAAAAATCTAACATATTCAGGTCTTTTTTCAAATTAAAATACTATTGTTTTAGCAATTGAATCCTCATCACAGTTCCTTTCAATTGAACTTCTTAATCATATTTTATTCCATTTTAAAACTAATATATAATATAGACTTACTATTGAGATTGAATTATATTTTAAAGTATCTTTCGCATTTTTCTTCTCTTTCCCCCTCCCACCTTACTCTCTTTTTCTCTCTTTTTGTATGCAAAAAGACCATTAAAAATATGGACTCCAGCCGCATTTCAACATTAAAAAGGTGAAAATATGGGTTCGTGAAAGAAAAACTTTAAATTCTGAGCTTAATTAACAACATATCTATGGATGGCAAGCTAATGAAAAAATTGCATTGAAAGGAATTAGTAACATCATGAATTTGAATTGTTTAGAAAATAACAAAGATTTTAAGGGAAAAGCCCCTAGCATTAGATTTTTTTATAATTTGAAATCTATTTATAAAAGATAAAATATGTTATAAAATTTGTAAAAATATTTTTTATTGGATTATTAATATTAATTGATTATTATTTTGGAAAATTAATTTATAAGAATATGAATGATTTAATAATTTTTGATTAATTATATTATAAATTATTCTCAATCTAATGAGACGAACTATATAAAAAAAAAAGGATAGAACAATGATTAAAAAAAAATGCAAATTAAACAACGAAACACGAATATGGGCTGCAATAAATTGTTGCTTGATGAGATGAACAGTGTTATCTGATCGCGCAACTTTTTCCTAGCAGGTTCTGTGACTTCTCACCAAAACAGCAATTTCTGAAACTTCTGTGCCCTTCAACCCGCTAACACATTTATAAGGGTTAATTAGTAAATGTGTCAATTAGTGTATATTCTATCCATCCAATTAATATTTATATTTTTTTTTTTCAATCCATAGTTGTGTTATAAATAAGTTGATCAATTTAATATATTTATCACTATATTATATGCTAAATTTCATAAACTGACATTATTTTAAATTATTATCATTTTTACATTCTTAAATTACAACATATATTGTTTAATTATGGCAAAAAATTATATATATCTAATTGTTCAAACATTACAAGAATACAAATAATTTATATTTTAGATTAAGATGATTATCCAAAAAATTACAAAAATATCATTTTAAATATTAAACGGATAATAATTATATTAAAGAATTCAATCTATTTATTAATTATATCACTTAAATACACATCGTATTTCATTAATTTATTATTATATCTGTTTTCATTTTTAAGTCTCCCAATAGCATTTCATTCGAAAATTTGAGGATGGACGTTGGTATTAATTGGAAATTTCCACTTTTTATGTGCTCTCTTTTCAATTTCGAAAATTTTACCTGGATATCTAGAAAACAATTAATAGTAGAAGCATATCAAGCTATATTTGGCTATATACTTCCTATTTTTAGTTAACATTCTTATTAAATGTCATGATTTCAGAAGGGCATTTATTAGATTTAATTAATTACTATTTGTATTATTTTTTTCTATGCAAGATAACTGTAAGGACATTACGCTAAAATGATGTAATTTTTACATCAAAATGATGTAATTATAATAAATTTATTTCCAACCCATTACACCATTTTTTACACAAAAAAAAATATTATATATATATATATATATATATATATTTTTATACTTTATTTTTTATTATTTTTTATTAATTTTAGACTACATAATTATTTTACAAAATAAATATTTTTTAATATATTCATCTAATATTAAAATTTATATTATTTAATAATATTATAAAATATAAATTCAATTTAATATCAAATATTAATAAAATACAAATTTCCGTTATTAGTTTAGTTTTAATATTTTGTAATATTATAATGTGTTAGTAATAAATGTATTATTATTTTAAATTATAATATATGCATTTTATATTTATATATTTTTTACATTTTATTTAATTTTTTGTTCAATTATATTCAATTAAAAAATTAAATTATTATGCACTTAAAATTACATAATATTAAAAATATTATAATATAATTTAATTGGATGATATAATTTAATTAAATTGCAATTTAATTATGAACAAAAAAAAGATCAATTTAAATATTACTATTAATTAAACATCAATTTACTATTAATTAATTTTCAATTTACTAAAAATTATTTTTATTTAATTTTTTAATTAAATATATTTTAATATTAATTAAGAAATATTTATTAATTAAAATTTTATTTAATCAATTATAATAAAATTATTTATAAAAAAATATAAAATTTAATAATTAAAAATTAAAAATTTTATTTTTACATATAAATAAAATTATTTAATTTAAAAAAAATCAACAAAATCTGTACACCATCTCTCCTCCTTTCCCTTCCTTTCTTCTTTTTTTTCCCCTTTTTTTTAATCTGAATGTCGTATATTACAATGCCAAATATCACAACTAACACCATTTTTTATACTATTTTGATGTTCCTTTGAAAATCAAAATTTTTACAAAATTTTTATTTTTTTAATATTTTTTTTCATATCTTTGCAACAATTTAGTGCTGTTTGAGATGGAGGAAGAGTGTAATTTTCTCAATTCCCTATTTTTCTTCATTACTTCGTCAACCAATCTGACAGAAATTCTCATTTCTCAATTATAAGATAGTAGAAGAGAGAAGAGTTTGATGATTAAACAACTTTTTTTTTTCTCTTACTAATCTTTACAAGAAAGGCCCATTATCAGTAAAACATACGGAGTAGCAGCAGTGATTTTAAGAGGTCAAGTTATCAATAATGGTAGTGTGCAGAGGGTCGCTCAAGTGAGTAGCCCAGTTGTTAAGAGGACCTTTGCCGGTAACAGCAGCCTGAACTGCGAACCCAAGGAATGCAACCATGGCGAGACGAGCGTGCTTGATCTCCGCCAATTGAAGCCTAGCCTTCTTTTCTGGGTCAGCTGCTAGCGCTAGCGGATCAAAAAATTTCCCTCCTGGATACAGCCTCTTCTCTGGATCCAGCTCAGCATTCCTTTGGAATTCAATGTACCCAATCACTAAAACCTCAATCCATATCAATGTAGTAATCGAGAATGGCAATGGCTGCCCAAGGTAAGATGATCCCTCTACCAGCTCCACCTGAAAATTAAATACCCACAATTAATTTCTTTAGCTCTCAATTATCGATGAATATCTATATATGATATATAAATAAAATGCAATACCTTTCCGGCGTCTTGCCAGGTGATTCCGGTGAGCCACTCAACAGAGAGAGCGCCTAGAGTGGCCAACATAGCCCACCTTCCATGAATCAGCTCACACTCACGAAACCTTTGCAGCCCAAATACCTCTCTGTAAGGCTGGAACGGCGTCGATTTGACATCTGAGGTCTCTGTGCGAGTTCCGATCACATCACCGGCTAAGTTCTTGGCCAAGTTCTGGTCCAATGAGTCCAACTCGAACTGCAAATATTCTGCCGGTTTCCCCAACCCGAACGGGTCAAATCCGTAATCGCCCACTAAGCTTCCGTCTAGCCATTCTGGTGCCTTAGCTCCAGGGTACCACAGTGGCCGGTCTAAGCTTGGCTTAACCGATTTTTTCGGCGGGGACTTCTTGGTTCCAAATCCAAACCGGGCTTGGACCCGGCCCGAGTTGGAGTAAACATCGGGGAGGCGTGTTCCCATGAAGGATGATGCAGCGGAGGCGGCAGCTGTGGAGGACGCCATGGCCGGAGTCTAAAATGCGCCGATTATGTTAGAAGAGTGAGGTTGAAGAGGGTGGAGATGGTGATTTGATTTTGATCTGTGTTTGTGTTATAGATGGCTGAAGTTTTAGCAATTGTATGATGCGCTATCCACGGTGGAAGAAAATGAACCGTTGGATGATGTTGCGTATCCATCTGACGAACGGAAAAGTATCCGCCTTATCTTCGCCTTATCTGGATGTGGGGTCCGCTAATTAAAACTCCGTTGTTTGAGCGCTGATTGATCTTCTTTGTGGCTGATGTTACTACCAGAAAATCTAGTGGGATTCTCCTCTTGGATTTTCAGCTCTAACCTTCGGTTTCAAAAAAGTTTTTGTTCTTCGGCTGTTCACTACAGACACCTGCTACCCAAAAATTCTAGTCCACAGTTATTAAATAGAAAATAAAAATAAATTTTAAATTTAATTTTTTTAGGTAAAACCTTTCACATTTTTTCAGTATACAATGTTTTTCTAAAAAATTGTATTTAGGCGTGTGCATTAATTTTTTCATTTAAAATTAACCCTTTTCTAATTTAACATTTTGCGATTATTTAAAAAAAAAAACCTGACAATAACATTTTCCTCTTGCAAAATTGTAGCTATTAATTTATAGTTAATAATTTATTTTTTAATTTCAAACTGTAATTTATTTTATCTAATATTTTAGTGGATATGTTATTTTATTAATATATTTTTAATTTATTATTATAATTTATAATTTATAAATTATAATACATAAATTACTTTTTTAATTGTAAAAAAATAATAATAATGAAAACTTAAAACCACAACTCGGTTTAATAATGGCACTTCTACTAATAAATTATTACTTGTTTGATGAAAGTAAAAAAATGATCAATTTTTAATAAAATTTTAAATTATAATAAGTTCAATTCATATAATTATAATTTACCAATTGGAGGAAAAAATCATATGATTTTCCAAGGATCAAAGGCAGAATAACGGTTGAATTGTTGATCTCCATGTGTTTCATATAGTTGTGAAGTCAATAGAGATGATGGATCATGTGCCCTTTTGATTAGTAGTGACACTAAAATTAGCATTAAAAGTTGGCAGGTGACCGTTAATACTTATTACCAGTTAACGTCCACTGCAGACTTCTTCTGATAGTAGTATTAGCCAGTTAACATCTACTGCTGATTTCTTCTGATAGTTGATCGTCACTGTTGAACTAAATAAGTAGTATATGAATTCCATCTTTACCAAAACAAATAGTTTGAAAGAAATGAAGTAAGCTAAGAATTGCTATCATCTAATAGAAAAGATGAAGCCTACCTTTGTCGAAATTATTATCACTCTGCCAATCATTATTTGAAGAAGTTGAGCTGACTTGCTGTACTGAACTGAAAATAAGAGCAATAATAGGTTAGTGCTGTTAGAAAGGCTTGCGTCCCTTTTAAAGATTGCTTGTAAAAGAACTCAATCAGACAAATTGCTATCAGCATTTCTGATAATCCAAAAATTAAAAACTATGGTGCCATCTAGAATATGGATGATATTTTGCTCGAATGGAGGGCTGTATCCCTTTTTTTTCCCTCCATAATTGTAGCAACAACCATGGAAAAAATTGCAATAAATAGGCTATAGTGTGACTATTCAATTCTTTGTAAAGGGGTTATGCC
The DNA here is from genome assembly GCA_023653625.1 of Triadica sebifera. Classification (NCBI taxonomy): domain Eukaryota; kingdom Viridiplantae; phylum Streptophyta; class Magnoliopsida; order Malpighiales; family Euphorbiaceae; genus Triadica; species Triadica sebifera. The sequence goes on from CM042897.1 coordinate 27,902,707, forward strand.
TGATTCATGCTCTAAGTATGAATTTTTCTAAGATCCTTTATTGAGTGGATAATAAGTGCATTTTTAGATGATTTTGGGGAATTGATCTTTTATGATCGGTTACAACTATTTGATTAGTTTTATTCATCAAGTCATAAGTGACTTGAAGGAAGTTCATATATATATCTCACATCTTTAGAAAAGTCAACTTTGCAGCAAATTTCCTTGCAATTTCGCTAAGAATTTTGAGCTGGAAATACACATTATTGATCATCCTCCTCAAAAGATAACTCTTTGATTGTAGCATGACACTTTAGGGGTTGGGAAAATATATAATGAGGAAGAGAGAACAAATATGGAGAGAAGAAATAAAAATTCGAAATGGAAGTTAGAGTGCGAGAAGAATTCAATTATGTATTTTAATTATTATTTGTGTTTCATATGTAAGCATTTATATTATAAAATTTCGCCTTTGCTATACCAAATCATTAGTATTAGAGTATCAAATCTTTCACTCTCTGATCATGTTGCGTTCTATGACACTGTTTGGTAATACATTATAATACAATTTGATTATAAAAATAATCTAATTTGACAAATAATTTGTATTTAGTAAAATAATTTATTTGAAAAAAAAATTAGATTATAATTTCTAAAATAAAACGCTATTAAAACAAGTTTTTTTTAATAAGATAGTAGATTATGATTTTTTTTACCTTTTTTTTTATCATTTTATAATAATAATAATAATATAATTATTAAATTATATATAATATAATTAAAAAATTATTTAATATGTACATATAATAATAATAATAATAATAATAATAATAATAATAATAATAGAATGTTATACAATAAATATAGATGCATTTATTATATTAGGATGAGATATTTAATATAATTTTTATATTATTTAATATGCATATATTGTATTATGTATTTAAATATATTTTATATAATATTTTTAAATAATATAAACATATCCTTTTATATCATTTTAAAATTTTCAGCTACATTTTCAGTTAATTTTACTAAATGTTTTTAATTGAATCAGTTAAATTATCAGCTATTAGATTTTTCAATTGCTAAATTATCAGTTACAATTAAATTATCAACTTGAATATAAATTATTAGCTAGTTTTAACAAACAGAGGCTATATATTAGGAGTATTATAATATAAGTTTTTTATTATTTGAGTTGATTTCACATATTTAGATATTATTTCTTCAATTTTAAATAGCACACTAACTGAATATATTATAACGAGATTCTTCATTAATGATAAAAATGTAATACAACCGATCAAAAAGTATGAAGATATATAAAATTTTATTAATTTTAACAATCGTATGAGTATTTAAATATGGTCTTGTGATAAATCTTGAATTTAAATATTGACTCGGACTCTTTGAACAAAAAAAATGGCATCCCTCATACTAACCCTCATCTACACCTAAATATATTGCACGCTTATTGCATGTTTAACAAATTAATTATAAAACATGTCATCATTAAGGAATCTTTCATTTCTTACTATAATCTTCAAGTTCACTTCCTTCACTCATGATAGTAGCTATTTTACTCTATATCTTGTGTGTTAAATAGAGATCAATTTTCAGGGTTATTCAAGAAGAAGAAAGAAAACTGCTTAAACCAAAGAGAGAGGTTTTTGTTTTCTTCTCTTCCTATAGGGGATGATCATATTAGTGTTGGCTAGCTCGTAATTTTCAGTTCGTTTGCCTTCTTTTTGTCATCTATGCTAGAAAGAATGACTTTTATGTACTTCAATAATCTCCTTATAATCGATGAAAAATGTGTTATCGCTATTATTTCAACCATTGTTAAAGCCATAAAAGGGATTTGGAAGAGCAAGAAGATATGAGAGATTAACAGAGAGAGACAGGGACAATACATATTAGAGTAAATTATTCTGACCCTCCGAGATTTAGTTGATTATACTAGTTTGTCTATTTATTTTTAGAAATACATTAATTATGATGTCTCTGAAGTTCGTTTCGGTTAACTAAAAAAATATTCGGTTACTTTTGAATGAAATATTCTGTTAGTAAATTAGAATTTTATTGAAAATAGTCAAAATTAATTTAAAAATACTATTTGACAAATTTAACATTTTATTGACTTAAAAAATATATAAAAAAGAATGACAAATTTGACATTTTGATATCAAGTTGATAACATTAAAATTTTTTTGATCCTTTTTAAGAAAAAAGAAGGAAATTTTTGACATTTTCTTTTGTTTGTAACGACTAAAATAAACAGAATGACTATATAATATATTCAATTAAACCTCATAACTGTCATAATATATTTTTAAAAATAGATGAACGAACTTGTGTATTCAATCAAATTTTATGAGAGTCAAAGTAATTTACCTTATATATAAAAAGAAAAAAAAAAGATAAGATTAAAAAGACAAAAAAAAAGTGAAATTTACATTTGCTACGTCAATTTTTTATTCATTAAATTTTGACAAAAAGTTGACCATAAAATGGATAAAAAAAAATCGAAATTTGACTTGAAAGTTATAAATTTTTAAGGTTTAAAATGAAAATTTTTTTAGGTAAAAAAAGAATACAAGAAACAGTAACGAAGAAGCCCAATATTAATTCAAACCACCAGAAGGATTTTCCAGCAACGTCATGAATATATTGATAATTTTTAAGTAATTTTTAGAACTTATGGAGTTATGATTTGTAAAACATTTTCAATGTTGGTCGAACAATAAAAAAGGAAGAAGATAACTTCGAAATCAATAGAACACTGTCATCAATGCTAAATTAGTAAACAATATAGAACATGAATTTGTCTCTACTAATTAGTTTTTGACATACTACATTTTATATATATATATATATATATATATATGTTAAATAATATTTCAAAAGTTGAACAATCAAAGATGTCCCAAAAGAAAAGTACTCATCATTCCTTAGAAATTTTTTCTTTCCTATTAACTTTCATTTTTAGATATATTTTATTTTCACTTGTGTAAATCATCTATTGAGTTTGTTAGTGATTTATTTTTGTATTAATTTTCAAGTTAAACTTGAAAACTTAGTTGTTAAGTTATTTAACACCTTTAAGATAAAAATTATTCAATTGTTTTCAAGTTTTACTGTATAGAAACTTAGATTTATGTTATTTATCATATTTGGGATAAAAGTTAATAAAATATTTTCAAGTTTTACTTTATAAAAACTTGGATTTGAATTTAAAAGTATGGGCTAAAAAAGTCTAGAGTTATATTTGACTTGATTTTTTGCCTTAAAAAAATATTAGTTAAAGAAACTTTTAATATTGTATCTTGAGAAATTGATGTAAGCAAAAGAACCGAACCACTATAAATTCAAATTTATCACGCTATTTTTTATTTTTTATTTTTAAGATTAATATTATGATTTGTTGAAAAAAATTTAGATATGATTTTCATGTGAACAAGGTAATTTTTGCAAAAACCTATTTGAATTTGAATTTGTTTGAAGTATTTTTTTATAAATAAAAAAATTGATTTATTTAATAAAAACTAATTATTAGAGGTTGATTAATATTTCTAGTCTTAAACTATGATTTTGTAAAAAATAAAATTTAAATTATTTTTGTGTAAGTATTCTACCAAAATTAGAATACTATGAAATGTGAACAATTTTTATAAGAGCCAGTTTTTTTTAACATGATATTGGAATTAGTTTAACTAATTCAGAGCGTATCAGGTAGGACTCCGAAGGGTAGCAAAATATTCTCTCATGAGTTTTTAAGTAACTGCATATCCATAATTTTAACTCAAAACCTTTGATTAAATTGAAAGAGTATCATGTTAATTCATTTTACACTCTTTTGGATAAGAGCCATAAATTTTTAAAAGCTCAATTTACCCTCTTTGGAGCTATTTCATAGCCTACAATATATATGTTTCATATATTTTATAGTAGTTGATTCTTTTAATTTATGGTAACTAATAAAATTATGATAATTAATTTTAATTTATGCTAATTTATAAAATTGTGAAATTTTATTTTATGGTAATTTTAAAATTATAATAATTGATTTTAATTTATGACATCATGGTAGTTGATAAAATTATGACTTATGATAATTTATCATAATTTATGTTATTCATTTTAATGAATGATAATTAATAAAATTATGTTAATTGATTATAATTTATATATGATAATTCATAAAATTATAGTAACAAATTTTAAGATTAATAATTAATTTTAATATATTACAATTGATAAAATATAGTAACAATTATGATTTATGGTCATTAATTAATTAATTCATAATCTCCCATACTCCTTTTTCTCGGCAACTTTTGCTTTAACTTTTTTTCTTTTGTCAAATCCTTTTAATGGCTACCCACATCCCCACCATAATCATAAACGAAATCCCTTGCATTATGAGCCAGCAAAATCTCTGATCCACACAATATCAAAGTCTCACAGAAACTGCTATCGGCAATATTGACCCCTTTTTATTAATCAATCAATGGCTGTTCTATGTGGATGGAAATGAATGTTGGATTTGGGCATTATTTGAAAGATATCTTCCTCAAAGAATTTTGTTGATGATAGCTTCGATCTGTCCTCCTGCTAATATGCACTATTCTGATACTGTCTATTGGAGATTAACTTCTTCAGGCTCCTTTCCAGTCAAATCAGCTTACAATTATCTGATGGGCTTTCATAATGAGACAGGTGATTTTCCTTGGAATAGTTTGTGGAAATGAGGAGTCACTTAGATTATGAAGGTCTTTTTTCGGCAGGTGCTTAATAGAGGTATCCTTACCAACTTAGTTCATTATAGACGAAACTTGACCGACACTGTGCCCCATCTGTGGAGACCAAGAGAAAACCATTCTTTATGTCCTGTGGGATTGCGTGGTAGCAGTGCATTTTTGGTCAATGGTTTCTCCTAACTCTTCCTTGTTATATGAGATGGATGGGTCAAATAGTGTTGATCACTGGATTGCTGAAAATATTAAAAAATACAACTGTGATGCCTTGAGGTGCTACGTGGGCTGCGTTTTTTTGATGTGGGATGCTGGTTTCTTTGGAAGCGTCGAAATGAGGTTATTTTTAATGGAATGAATCAAAGCAATCTTTAGTTTGGTGCAGGCAGCGGAGAGCAAAACTGTGATTATTGATGATTCTTTTAGAAAGTTATGGATTAGTGGCATTGAAAGCTATAGAGAGAGTAATGTCTTTCGGAAATGCCCTCCTCCCTTTATCTATAAAATTAACACGAATGCTTCTATTCATCCAATTATTGGTGAAGCAACAAATGCAGGTTTAATTCGGGATCCCATGGGATACCGGGTCTTTAGCTTTGTTTCCAAATTTGGGATTTGCCCTATATAATTGGCAGAAGTAAGAGCTATTTTGGAGTGGTTTAAATTGGCTATTAATGCTGGTTTTCACAATGTCATGATTGAATGTGACAACAAAATAGTTGAAATGATCACAGGGTCTTTTAAGTCAAATATTCTTAGTCATCCTGTGGTGAGAGAGATCAGAAACTTGCTGAATTCTACGGTCCTGTTCTCCGTTAGACATTTTACAAGGGATGACAAATTTGCCACTGATTTTCTCTCGCATCAGGCACATGATTATCCTATTAGATCACATATTCTTCATTCTCTTCCTCGAGGGATTTATCTTTGGCTGATGCATGACTTGGTTGGATTGAATATTTTTGTTAGTTTTGTAAGTTTTGCTCACCTTCTTGTACCAAAAAAAGCCAGCAAAATCCTATCGGAATGATCTATGGTTGTAACACCCACTCGACTAATCAGAATTAAATTCTAATAAAATGCCCGAATGCTATGGGTTACTGTTTTAGAAAATATATGCAAATTAAAAACTTTTTTCTTTTGTAAAATTTATTCCTTCATTTTTACCAAACCATCACAAGAAATCTATTACCAATGCATAAATCTTAATCTCATAGGATCACTTTCTTTTGTAAAAAGTTAGCCTACATGACCCATTGTTTACAAAATTACAACAACTAAAATTAAATATATATTTTTTTTACATAATAATGTTTATACAAAACATAAACTTGACAATCAGGTCATGTACAAAAAGAATATACTAATGACATGCAATACTGACTCTCAATATGAATGCGTCTTCTTTTTAAGTCAACTTCAGTCATCCCTTAAGTTCACACTTTGTGTGCAGAAAACGCACATAATAAACTATTGAAAATTTAATAGTATATATATGTATAAAAATTTAAGCATACAACTATACAAGTTATGTCATTTCAACACTTATACATGTTATGCTATCATGATTATAAATAACTATCCTAATGCATGACAATACAAACATCTTATCTTTTAAGCATATCATGTCAATAATCATAAGTCAAACATTCATATATAACACCAATTCATTGAAACCTTAATCTCTTCCTTTAGTTCACTTTGTTCTGCTTATGACTTATCATTATCTGATTATCGTTTCATTTTTATTCATTTCATTTCCTAAATCTCATCTCATTTTTAAATTGTTTTGCCTAAAACTTTAAGTCAGACTATTCGGATACAGATTGTGGAATAAATACACTTCAAGAGCTTCAATCATTTTGTCCACTAACTATAAAAGCTTAAGAGTTTCTCAAGTCAATGGTGCTCCAACAGCTTCAACCACATTGACTGGGTATTAAATAAGATAAAAAATGCTCCATAAACTTTAGTCATCTTGTCCAATAATCATATGAAATTGAGAAACAATAACGCTCTAACTTGAGCTTCAACTACATTGTTCTCAAAACATATATTCTACAGTATTGTAATCCCCTCGGTGATATGTCATTTATCCTAGGTTAAATCCTAGATTAGAGAAAATGACATTTCTGATTTTTATAACTTATTTCCTTTTCGTTACTTTTCTATAATCATAACATCCATGCTCTTAAGCACATAATAAAATTATAATACCAATCATGCATTTTTACATATACCAGTAATTATATTTACATTATCCATATATCAATCGCAAATCATAAATTGCATATGTAAAATAGTAGAGAGTTCACAGGCATTAACTATATGCTCATGGCCGTAAAGACTATTCATGGGTACCCGCTTACCTATGAACCAAACCTTTATCATTCACGTAAAGTTTTCGTCCACAAACACATTTTATTCATGGGCGTGAAATAAACCATTCACAACGTTCCTAACTATGACACAAGGCGTGAAAGCTTATACGTATTCTAGGTATTTTCTAGATTCACATTTTACGAGTCTGACTCCCTTTATCACAAACTTAAAATGTGTCTATTTATATTATTCATGGGTGAGACTTTTATGTCACAAGCATGAATTTCTGAGTTTTCAGAACCAAAAATAAAGCATGACTAAAACCACATGTAAAGGTCTTTAAGATTGACCAATGTCAATTACTCCTATAAACATATAACAATATTTCATGCAAATAATATGCATCTAACATATATTAAAGTATTCAAACACAAATCATCCTGAAAGATCCCTTGAACATCATAGACCTCATAATACATTTTATGACATTTCTAACACATATATCACCTAATCATCACACATATACATTTTAACAACTCCTTCATGTTATTTATCATGTTTATAAATAAAGTTATAGCATAAAACATACCAACACACAAAACATTGGAATTAATATGCATATATATACTAACATTTAACAATAGAGCCTAAAACCCTTCAAGCTCTTCAAGCTTGCTTAGCCCTCTTATGATCTTCATCGATGCCTTTAGTTGCCATTAACAAGAAAATATCCTATGAGATTCTTAAAATCGAAAATAACATTAAACTCTTCAATACACTCCTTATCCTTTCTCAAGCTCAACCTTACTCTTTAGATATATGAAAACTTAAGTTAAAAGAGAGAAAAAAGATGAAGATGATGAATGTGCGTTATCTAGCTCAAAAGGAAAAATTTTAAGGGATATAAGGTAATTGGAGGCAACAAAAAGAGATATGAGAGAGAGAAAATTGCGAGATCTATTCACATACTCTGTTGATCATTGTTCTTAGGAGTGAAAATATCTTCATAGGTATCAATACTCTACTATTACAGTCGTAACAAACATTTCACAAGAAAAATCTAATATACAACATTCATGGTCGTAAAATCCCGTTCATGGGTATGAAAACACTCTTTTTAACAATATCTATCTCTTAAGCTATCCACACTCACTCATAATAGCCCCTCTAACTTTTTAACCCTAAAAACCAAGTGTTACAATGACAATTCCTCTCCTTCTCGACGATTTTGCTATCCTGCAAAACATAATAACATTTCCACCAAATTGAATTCAATTAAGCAAACATTGTGTAATTTTTAAAGTGTAAATAACATTTCCTTTTCTACATAATGTAAACCAATACATCAATATGCAAACCATTTGGAAAAAAATAAAAACACATCAAGTACAATTTGGAATAAACCAACAAAGACATCAAATTGCTCTTTAAAACTCTATACTCCCAGCTCAAACTCAACACATTTGATTAAAGTATAAAAGATTTTTATCATCTTATTTAATTGCACATGCCCATTGGGATAAAATGGGTGGCTCTTTTATTAAATGTTTTTTTTCTTAATTTTTCATTTGATGTGGCATGTTTTTAAATTTTTTTTTTATCAAATACATACAAGTAACTGGTAAAACTTGTCATAGTCAATCAAATGACTTTTCTATCATAAGATGTAAAGTTGAACGATATTGTAGTGACAAACTGAAATTATGGACAATTAGAGTGAATTATATCAACAATACTTCAATTAACTAACTCATAACAACTTAGTACCTAAATTATTATTTGTAATAGAAAACTTCTTAAATTTTAATTTTGTAACTCAAAATCCCCTGCTGTCTAAATTTGCTAAATCATTTAATAGAATGTTGACATGGACTTTACACGTTAGCAAAAAAATTTCACCTATAAATTCCATGTGTGCAAAATGAGTCATACAAAATTTTTTCCCTTTTTTCATCACTTTTTCCAATTTTCTCTCACATTCTCAACAACCAAACTAGCTTTCTCTTACTTTCTCACGATTCCCTTCACTCCCTCTCACTTTCTCTTATGATAGGTAATCCCTCCTCTCTCTTGCCTTTTCTTTCGTTTTACTTCTTAGATCTGACTTATTTTGCTTATTCGTCTCCTTTTGATTGCAAGCTTTGATGCTGAAATTTTTTTCCTTTTATTATGAAAACTGAGCATTATATGTTTATATAGATTGATTGGTTTTTTTGCTTTTGAAAAAAAAATCATATTTATTGTTTTTTCTCTCGTTTTCCCAACATCAAACATTGTCATTAATTTCCTTTTGAAATTTTCAATTTCAGATTTCTTTTCCAATGAAATTGATATTGTCTTGTTTACTTTGTGAATTGGTAATTGTGGTTGAATCTGACAATCTTTGTTCTTTATATCACTGCTTGAATATTCCATTGGAAAAGTGACAGAAAACAAGTTGTATTACTGAAAATGTGAGGGAAAGTGAGAAAGAGTGAGAGAAAACAAGTTTGCAGTAAAAATGATGAAAAATGAAAAATATTTTTTGTGGAACCCAATTTGTACACATGAAATTTTTAGGTTGAATTTTTTTTGTTGAGGTGGAAAGTCCACCTCAATATCTTGTTAAAAGATTTGGCAGAAAGTTTTATATTACAAAATTAAAATTTAAAGGATTTTTTTATTACAAATAATAATTTAGGTACTAATTTATTATGAGTGAAATATATAATTCATCCGGACAATTAAGGATAATTAATTATAATTATTAATTTTTATAAATAATAATAAAATTAATGTTGAATAAATAATTCAAAATTAAAGTTATTAAAATATTTTTTGTCTCTATATAAAATTAATTAAAACAATCAATTATTTTGGTAAAAAAAAAAAAAATAAGACAATCAATTATCCCAAAATTCTGAAGCCACAACGATCGCTATTCGAATTTCCAACATTACTAACCGGCAGTAGCCCGTAAATGCGAGATTACACGTATGGCTGAGCCAGCAGCCAAGCACCTAAAGTAACCCGCTGTTCAGGTCACTTTGCCAAGTTCCCTACGAATCTCGGTCGGTCGGTCGTGTCCTTAGATTTTCTGCTTTGTTATTCCCTCTTGGTATTGATTCTCTGTTTTGTTCCACTCTGTTTCTCATAGAAGTATCGCCGCTTCGCTCTGTTCCTAAGGTAGGCTTGCTTTTGTTTTTGAGATCTACTTCGTAATTTTTATTTTCTGTATTTTTTTTCATTTCGTCTCTTCTGTTTGGTTTATCTGAAAATTGAGGTAGTGGAGCTGATGAATTCTCTCGTCACTGGAGTCTCTGTTTTTTCTTTTCTTTCTATAACTTTTTTTATTAGGTTTTTCCACCTTATATTATGCTGATTAGGGATTATAAAGTATCTTAGCTCCGTTTTGCTGTTCCTCGAAGCAATTCCTCGTCAAAATTTTAGTTTACTTTCTTATTTATCAAGGCGGTGGATTATTGAATTTTTAGATATTACATCTTATAACTACGGGATGCTTTGATTTTTACTTACGCCTAATACCTTATTGAGTGATATATAGAATTGCCTTTTCTTTTTCCTAGAAATTCAGTCGACTTTTTTTTAATAATTAGTGCCTTGATCATCAATTTTATTTACTTTTTTGAAGCTTGATTTTCTCTATTTTTTTTTCTGAAACTCGTATCACCTTTTTTTTTGTGTGAAGTTCACAGCTGTTTGTTGTTACGTTTTGTTCTCTTAATTGTTCCTTTCAGTTTTCTTTACTGTATGGCTTTATATGTAATGTTTATTTATTTATGCTAGTATCTGTGGATGTTTATGTAAAATTATGGTGCTTTGACTTGCATGATTGGGGCAATGACTTGGTTTCCTGGGGCCTTGGGTAATAATGTTCTATCATGGAAATTTAGGAATGTCTTTGAAGTTGTAACATGAATTATGTAATGAACTGTTTAATTTGATCTAAATCTTTGTTGATACAGGTATTCACTAGCAAAAATGAAAACTACAAAGGGTAAAAGGGCAGCAAAGCCCTCAAAGGAAGCTCTGAAACCTGCTGATGATAGGTTAGTTCAATTTTCATATATGCTTGTTATTCTATGTATTATCAGACTATACATATTATATGTTTTCTTTTTGGGCTGCTATGATCATTGAGAACAGTGTTCTTTGATAATAGATGTTGAATTTGCTGGTTTAATGGTGGATACTGCGATTATCAGAATGTTTTAGTGACAGAATATATCTATCTTTATCGTTTTCAGAAAGGTTGGAAAGAGGAAGGCAGCAGCTGTTGCTGATAAGAGTAGCAAACAAAAAGCTAAGAAGGAGAAAAAGGCCAAGAAAGATCCAAACAAACCAAAGAGGCCTCCTAGTGCTTTCTTTGTCTTCCTGTATGAATATCATTGGAAGTAATTGACTACTTTGAAATACTCTTTTTTTGGATTGCTTTGAATTTATCCCATCCCCATTTTACAGAGAGGAGTTCCGAAAGACTTTCAAGAAAGACAATCCTAATGTGACATCTGTAGCAGCTGTAAGCAATCACAAATTTGATAATCTCTGCTGTGTTAGATTTTATTTTAACTTTCCTTGTATGATGCGTGCTTTATCAATTTGAAATCGGTTATTGGTATGATTCTGTAATTGAAGGTCGGAAAAGCTGGGGGAGAGAGGTGGAAATCAATGTCTCCTGCTGTAAGTGCCACGATGTTTTCCATTACATACTTTCTTGTGTTAATTAGTGAAGTTTCTCTTGGTTTTGAACTTGCTAACTATAGTTACATGGGGATGGGTGATATATATAATTTATTGACTTGGATTGTTTAAAGCTTGGCTACCATTAACATGTAGTGTTTGTCTTGGATGCCAGCACACAAATCACTTCAGTGGGATTCAAAAGAATTTCCCTTGGACCTAATTTTATCTCTTTTCTGGCAAATTTGGGCACGAGTTTCTAATATATTTATTTGGAGACTATTGTTGAATGCTAAACTTCTTGTGTAGTGGTTGGCCGTAGTTAACTTCCAATTATCACTTCTTGGTTTCACAGGAAAAAGCTCCATATGAGGCCAAAGCTGCCAAAAAGAAGGATGAGTATGGAAAGCTTATGAATGCATACAACAAGAAGCAGGTGTGAACGTATTGCATCAGCCATTCTCCAGTCAAAAGTGTGCTGTGATTGCTTGTTAAATGTTAACTTTTCTCTCCTATATTAACAGGAGAGCACAGCTGATGATGGTGATGAGGAGTCAGACCGGTCAAAATCTGAAGTGCATGATGAAGATGATGAGGCTACTGCAGAGGTGGGCTTGCTTGCTTGTTTAGCTATTTGTTTTCTTAATAATGCCCGGGGTGGGTTGTCGTAATTTGATTTTCATATTTTGATATGCATATTGTTATATGGCCTATATTCTTGAATCCATTATATGGGCTTAAATTAGTTGGAGAAAGGCTTGCTCTAGAGTTATTGTTTTAGACAGCATTACTTACCTTTTATGAATCATTGCTTCATTGAAATTTCCGGTTCATAATAAATATTATTGGGATATAGCTACAGTACTCATGAATTGCTAATATAATCTCATTTGCCAAGAAATGTTTTCCGTTTCATATTAAGAAATTTTTATGTAGCTTTCTGAGCTTTAAGATTTGTGTTTAGTTGGTTAGAAAATTAAGACAGATTTAGTTTTCTAAAAGTTTGTAATCAGTCTAGTCAATGTGTAGAATTTCATCAATCCTGTTGAAGGGGAGAAAGACTTTTTTTTTTTTTTTTTTTAATGAGAAGAGGATGCAAAATATTATACAGCTTGTTAAAAAGTTGACAAAATATTGCTATTGGCTTATACGGTTCACAATATTGTCTTAATTGTGACGCCAGCACTAATATCTACGGCATGTGTTTCTTTTATTTTGACAGGAAGGGCAAGAGGAGGAAGAGGATGAGGAAGAGGATGATGAGGACTAAAGTTGAATGGTTTTGATTTTGGGCATCATGTGATTTAGGAGAAAGATTTTTGGATAATGTAGATGCATATTGTTAGGTTATATTTGGTTGTGTCGACGGCGGTGGGAAAACTTGTTCTTTTCTTTCTTTGGTGAAAGATTTAAAGCCGGAAAATATGTAACTCGTTCTGCCATGATGCTTTACTTGGGATACAATAGATGATCCATTTTACTTTTAGTAAAATATAGAATCTATATCTTTCTTAAGTCTTGGCTTGCAGTTTTATCTTGCGCAAGAATGAAACTGTTTTGCAGGCATCCAATTTTTTCGACTTTTGGTATCATTTCTGTGGTACATCCTGGTTGGATGAGATAATGGTTGTTTGTTTCAGATCAAGGATTGGATGCTAATGAAGCTATTTATATTTTTTTATTGACTTGATTTTTCGTAAAGCCAGGTAAAAATTGCTTAATATGAAAAATGGAAAAAAGAGTTTGCCTCATCCCAAGTAACGATGCTATTAAAAATTCTCACCCGCCAAACGACGTTGAAAATACCCTTCCTTCCCTCTCGTGCAAAAGAAAATCATGCCTCGGCATTTTTTTTGTCTTCCCAGGGAAGAAAAATCAGAATGACTCAGTTTGCTGTTTATTTTGCAATGTTTTTATTATGAAATGCACCATTCTTGCTTCTTTCTTTTGCTACCTCCTCATTATGATTGAGATGAAATTGATTCTTTTCTATTTTCATTGTTTTTTGGGATCATGTGTGCTGTCAAAACTGAACATATATATATGTACCATGAGAATGAGGAGCAGCATTCTCTGTTCTCCCGCCCTACTAACTCTACTTGTTAGGCACAGTTAAGGGTGGCAGTGGATACGGGATTCATCGGCATCTGCATCTATTTGAACCTGTCTAAATCTTAATATTTAACTCTATTAGAGTTTTGGAACATATTTAGATAGTAATATTTAAAACAGTCATGAATTTATATATGAATAGAGATGATTAAGTATCCACTATATATAATTTATTTTATTGTAATTTATTACATATAAAGATATAATTAATTATTTTTATGTGTTTTTACAAATTAATAAATTACAAATAAAATAAGAATTTAAGATTTAAAATATAATTTTTCTATTATAATAAATAATATTTAATTTTATTATTTTTAAACAATTTGATAAATTATTTTAATTTAAATGTATTGAACTAAATTTTATTTCTTATTTTATTTTGTAGTGTTTTAGGTAAATTGTTCGTATATTTTTAAATTTTTAATTATTTAGTGAGGTTGAATTTTATTTTATTTTTTAATGATAAACGGATAATTAAAGAGATTCAAATATTAATTGGATAATATTAATAAAATTTGGAATAAATACATGTATTAATATTGTAATTTTAAACGGATTTTAATATTGTAATTTTAAATAGATTTGGTACAGATTTGAATAAAAATATATATAATCAAATTTAAATTCGGATAGAACAATTTTAATGTATACCCTACCTATTGCGCAAAGTCGCACATCAATAGATAAGGGGTAACGTGTGCTTATATTTTCGAGCAGGATTTTCAGGCATCTTGTTTCTCAAAGAAGAACGCATCAGGACGTCATCATAGTGGCCACAAATTAAAGGAATAAATTAAAAAAAAAATCAAAGACATCAGTAAATAGGTATTTACAGTTAGTTCTAAACACGTTCCTGACGAAGGAGAAACAATAATCAGAATCAACTAGGTATTATATATACAGAAGTGTCCTGCACCACAGCAGGCACATGACTCACCAGTAACGGAGATCATAGGCAGCTAACATTGGATCTGGAACAACGAGAGGCAACTTGTCAATGTACATAAATAATCTCTTCAAATTCTCCCTGGTAATTGATGACAAGTCAACAATTTCATTTTTACTGGTGTAGATCCACAGGTCACCAGAGTTCACTCTCTTAAGACTATCCCGGCAGAAAGGACATGACTGCGATCGTGCCCGCCTAAAAAGACATCAGAGCTCTGGTGACATTAATTGGCATATAAAAGCACCAGACTAATACCCGCCAACTAACATAGTGCTTCAATTCAATAGCATTTACACACACATGGGCAAGTATATTAAGATCTTAACAACATGATTCTTTTGCTCCAGGTCCAACAGCCTGCAAGCACCGGGCAGGACCAGAGGAAAGAGGTTGATGGCTGCTTTGTTATATAGCATTGTTTTCACCTTTTCTTGCACTGATTATGTACACACAAGGAGTTCTAATAGGTTGCACTGATTAAGTGCACGCAAGGAGTTCTAGGCTAAAGTATTTTTACGAGCTAATTTCATAACTGCTGTTAGCACTTGGGCTGACGTAGGGACTTAACTAATAGTCAAGATCTACCATGATGATTCTGTAAGCCAAGTATTTAAGCAGAGCCACTTAAGGGAAAAGATCTTTTAAACAGGATAAGCAGGATACATTCTTTCTAAACATTGGTAAAAGTAAAAACATCAATTTCTATATAAACCAAACGAATTGATTTTTTAAATGTGTGGTTTGTTCCAATTGGAAAAATTGCCAAATCTGCTAATTATCATCCAAGATGTTTCAAATGTTAACCCCACTATTATGCAACCTTGATTCATCAAGAAGTTTCCAAATCCACAAAGCTAATTGTATATGCATTTCAAAATTTCAGTGTTAAAAGGGAATGCAAGATTCAAACAATAGTTCCACTATCAATGTCAGAAATTCAATCACTCTCTTTTTGTTGTGAAGAAAATGAATTCAGTTCATAAATAATTGGTAAGCATGAATGGAAATTTCAAAATCTAATTCAAACATTACAAGACCTCGACAGTTAAGGCTAAGAACATGGTATTGCAGGCCAGTGGTGATTGGAGATAATTGTACCAACTATTTGATAATGATGACAGATCATAAAGACAATAAAGTATATACAGTAGAATTCATAGATAACCACTTCATATCAGTATACAAATCTAACGTACACCATTATTATTACCTTAACTTTTTCTTCTGTGAACTTATTAAGTGACTGGCAACGGAAGTCGGCTTATTACTAATCTTTGTTCTCTCAAGTATGCTTGTCATTCATTATTTTTCCTCCCAAAAAGTTATTGCAAATACCATGCTCTTACCAATAGGAAATTGTTTGTCACTGGAGGTGCTGAAAGTAGACAGGTAATAGCATAATTTCCTAATTGTGATAAATTGAGTTTTCCTCGTGCACACTCATGTGGACTTACCAAAAACAAGGATAGATACATGACATAGATATATATACAAAATATTACATAATTGTTAGCTTACCAATTTCGGTAGCACTTCATACACATTGAATGACTGCATTTGGGCAACACGACCTTGGTGTTCATCTCCAAGCAAATTCCACATTCTTCTTCTCTCTCCAGCTCAATTTGAGAGAGCTTTCCTCTGTCCATCTCATCTTTCCTTTTGTACTTGGAACAAATATCTCTCTGTTTCCTCTCTTCTACTTCATTGATTCCTCTTTGAAGTTGCAACAAAGATGGAAATATCACCCCTGTCAGCAGGACCAAAAGGGCAAAAATTTTATTGGTCAACTGCTGACAACTTTTTTGCAAGAAAACAAGTACATTATGCATAAAGTAGCAAACGCACCAAGCTATAAAATACATTGTTCCAAATGGTAAAGAGAAGCATATCAATTATATTGAATATACTCACCATAGAATTCTCTTATACTAGCCTTTCTTTCATGAATAGACATTGTTGTCTTTCCATCCTCATAAGCCTGTTATACAACATCATATTATTACACCCTTGACATTAAGGAAAGGGCAGTATTATGTCAGAAACGACAGAGGATATTTAACAGTTAGATTGCAGTTCCCAAAGGACCAAAAAGACATAATATGTTCTATAGAATAAAATGCAAATCACCATGTAGATGAGAATTCTAAGTAACCCCAATGCACCAGCAAGATGGCAATCTGTCCATTGAACAAGAAAAAGGAAAAACTGCGCAGCAGGACTATAGGATAATCTCATCTGAACGCAGGCCCCATCATATTCCCTTGGATAATCAGAAGCCCTGAATCACAAGCGTGTGTCAAACCCTCACTTTCTCTTTTAGAACAGAGCAGAAAATGCAACAGGTGAAAATCTCCACAAAAATGAAAATCTGTGAAATAGGCTGAATAAATTTCCCACATTTGCTGGTTACAGAGATTTATCATCCCGTTCAAGATGCTCAAGGGTAGATTTTTACAAAATTTGAATTCTCGATTTGAAAGAATCAAATAATATAATAGGCTCACACGATTATCATTCAAGATGCAATCATACATGGACTAGTGTTCTGTTTGTTATCTTATCCATACTCTTAGTTCTGTATTTCTCAATCAGGGCACTCTAATTGAGTGGTTTCCAGCAATTCAAAGTGTAGTTTTCCATGGGCAGAAATGCAAAATCTAACGCCAATCATCCACATAAAATGCAAAACCCACATCCTAGATATAGAAATCTTCTGAAACTCAACTCCAAAATCCCTTATTACTATTTTTTTCCCAAAACAAACCTTCACGCCTTCAATAATTTAAGTACATGAACAACAAAACTCCAAAAAGGGAAAGCTTCTTTATCCGCAATATGATCCATAAAGTCACTCAGAGCTTGAAGTGACATATATGGCCCTTTAGGAAAAAAAGAACTGCACCACTCGAGAAATATCACGATCCACTACTCCTTTAACATCTACACGTGATTTAAACAGAGCAGAGTACAAAAGTACGTGAAAATGCTCGATAATCTTAGTTGGAGCAGAATTACTTAAACCAGAAATATATATCTAATTATATTATGAACAAGGGCATAGAAAATCCACATTCAAGTCCTGGAAAGAGTACAATTTAATCCATTATTAAAGTTCGATCATCTGAAAAAAAAATCGTAAGATAAAAAAATAAACGCGCGAAACAAAGACATCGCAACCAAAAAAAAAATTTAAAAAGGTAGAAAAAATTGCAGAAAACGTTGATCCTTCACCCAGACAAGAAGATCAACACTATAACCCAGAATCTCAACGATCTGAAATGAAAATTTAAAATTCGACAAAAACCCAGAAAGAGAAAACACAAAATAGTTAAAACAGAAACAAAAAAAGGTAAGGAAATTACAGAGTATTGGCAAACTGGATATCAGCTTCAAGAGCCTTAAGCGAGTCCTTAAACGATTTCCGCATTTCCCCTTATTTTATTCCTTCTTCAACCAATAATCAAATCAAAACTAACAGTTTCCAAAACCCACAACGCATTCAGCCACTCATTTAATAAAACAAAAAATTTTCAAGAAACCGTAACCCAATTCAAAATGGAAAACCCAGCAGCAATAGTTGAGAAAGAAAGAGAGAGGAGGAGCAAAGGGATAAGCATTAGTAGCAGGAACAAGTGTGGATTTTACTAGTTTAGCTTTTCGCTTGGAACACACGTAATATAATTTATTGTCATTTCTTACGAATTTTTTTCCCAATATAATTTAATTAATTCCTACAACAGGATTGAAATTTTAAATTAATTTACAATATTGCCCTTAGATTTTCTAGAAAAAATTTAATGGGCAAAAATTTGACCATACAATAACCTATTAAATTATTAAAGTCATCCTTAGATTTGAGTTAAGTTCTTATGCAAAAGTGAGTTTAATATTTAAAATAAATTTTCGACAATAATTTATAATTATTTAATAATTAAATATAATTTTTTATAATAATTAAATAATTAATTTAAAAATATAAAAATACTGTTTATATATAATTTAATATATAATATAATAACAAAAATACTAAATATATGTTTACGACGATATTTCTAAATGTCATCTGCCAGTGACGTTGCTTATCTCACTGTAGACCCCGTTGGGTGATGACGTGGAGGCACAGAGGCAGTATGATGAGCTAAGTGAGGTTGTATTGAAAGGAAGTGGTATATTGGGCGATGATAAAATAATGCTGTGAAGTGTATTTAGTCTGTAGATGAACAGAGAGCAAAGCTAATATAAGCATCCCGTGACGCGTGGCCTTCATGCATGATTTGATCAACCGTTAAATTCAGGCTCCACATTTTCAATTATCAGTTGGGCCCCGCTTTGATATGACAATTTTGCCTGCCGCCAAACCACCATCCCGACCCGACTCTCCGGAGCGGCTAAGATTTATAAATGTGGTCGTTAAATCACAAATGTCAAGTGTGCACTGGTTTAAAATCCAACTGAATTAGTATAAACTGATATATATATAGAAAAATTCAACCAATCTGTTATATATCTTAGAATCAAATTTAATCAATAGAATAATTTATTAATTACTATAAATTGTTATTATTATTATTATTATTATTATTATTATTATTATTATTATTAAAGATCAAAGTCAATCATCATAATTTTTTTCAATTAATATAAATCAATATTAATTACTATAACTTCATAAATTCCCATATATAAATTATAATCAATTAATATAATTTTATCCGTTATAATCAATTAAAATAAAATGACATAATGGTGATCAGAATGACAAAATTATTTATAGTGGTAATTATGTCATTCTGATGGCAAAGCTATAAGGTAAAATCATTAGGTGGTGGGGAAGACCGCGATTTTAAAAGAAGCTTATGATGTGGGTTAATAAAAAAAACAAAAATGTACAAAACTAGGGGCAAGCCGGGATAGGAATTTGGCTTATATTTCACAATCTCCCAATTCAGATGACAGTTAATCATAAGCTTCTTTCTAGCTTGCAATGGCATTAGTATTCATTTATAAATGATTGATAATAAGATTTTAATATCAACCATTCATAAACAAATGAATGGCTAAAATTAGACCAACATTATTTAAGTGAACATACGCGAGGGATCTTAAATCCATTTCAGTCAAATGGAAACTTCTCTGTGGAGTCTCCAAGTTTGGAGCTCAGCTTTCTTTCAGGAAATGGGATCACAAACGTCAGCTTCTTCAATTTTCAGTGGGTTGGCACATCACGAGGAGCTGATTTCACATTTTTAAGCAGAAGAAGGTACTCATGACTGAGATGACTGGCTCCTGAAAATCAAAGAGTGCCCATTTCATCAATGGATATATCCCTAGGGACCTTGAGATTTATTTGATGAGTATGCCATCCTGCTAAATCCAACTGCTGGATGAAATCATCAAACCTATCTTCCATCTCTACCAGACTTTGCGCAATCTGATCAAACACATCAGTTGAGCTTTTCCAATTTTCATGGAGCCAATATGTCTGCCACACACTTCTTAGGACCGACATACTCGCAGCTCCAACCTACATTCAAATTCTCAATTTTGATATCAAGTCGAAGACATTACTAATGGTTACTCATTTATATCATCCCAACCTTGAATGACACTAACACCTCAAAGTCTCTCTTTTGTTGGTTTACAACAAGATAATATTTCTCCTTTGCGTATAGTTTTACAAGTGTCTTCACCTGTTCCAAAAACAAAAGAGAATAATTACTGATTTGCCCCAGTGCTTTCAAATGAAAGCAAAAGCTCTCCTTTCACTGGTTAATTTGCAGAATATTCTCCCTTGCGTATAAGATATAAAATCAATTTTAAAATATAAGATTCTGTTAGTTGTTTTGAGAAGAGAAAAGAATAGAAAAACAAAGACAGAAAACTTGAAGAAGAAAATGAAACAACTTAATCTTATTATTGACAGCAAAGAATTACAAATAAATATAAAGCCAAACCACTAAAATCATGGTCCTAAAATTAAGCCATGATTGAAACAGAAAATCAAAAACTAACTCCACAAAATCTGGAACAACTTGACTAAATCAGAAACTAAATAAAAACAAGACACATGGACTTTATTTACAGCAGTCCTAAACACATAATTCTAACAGATTCCAATGTCCCTGACACTGTATCCTCACACACCAAGTGTTTAATATGTGCCTCCTTACAGTAGAAGGAGAACAAAATTACCTTACAACATAATCAGAAGTGAATCTGAAGCATTGCAATTATAGCTTCATCAAGTAACCTTTTAAGTTCTAACCAACAGAAAAGCTATTTGTAAAGCCTCTACCACCCAATAGGGAATCTATATGCGAGCCCTTTACCAAAAAAATATGTAAAACCTTGTTAATTTGGATTAGTTGAGTATCCAGTAGTTTATGTCAAGCGTAGTTATAGTTAATAATTTAATTAGGAGATGATCTAATGTCTCTGGTAGTAAAGCCAAATTCTAGCATAAAAGACTACTGCAAAATATAGCTAAAAACTGGCCAAATTCAATCAACATTGTATGATCTATCCTTCTTATTTCTTAAACTAATGCAAAATACTTTTAATATGGGCTACTAAAACATATGCTATAAATCAAAATACACCTTGGTCACAGATCTCTCACCACCGACCATCTCCTCCAAGGGCACGCCAAAAGTAATTTGTGGCTTTGTGAAGGTTTCCCATGCTAAAATATTTTCTTCACGATTGCAATCAACACATCCTGAGTCAAAATTTATCAAATTGAATGCTATAACATGAAATAGTTTTTATGAATAAGGAACTTAAAAGGGAATGCAGTTACCTAGAACTGTAGAGTGTAAGATATGTGATTTCACCAGCAAACGAGCACGCTTGAGGTTTATCTGTATAAGAAGTCCAACAAAATAGATCCCATAAAAGATTCAAACTTAAATCCATGTTCTACCTCTTGTTATTGCCCAATGTCTGGATATTCAATACAACATCCTCAGATAAGTGGTTCTATGGCAAAATAACTTCAGGGGAAAGGGAACTGAATATGTGACATTCTTACTGTGTTAAACTTTAGAACTGCAAGTGATAGATAACGTAGCCAAAGGTGCAGAAGCCGCACACTCATCCATGTCAATGCCAATACCGGAAATGATTTTACCACAACAGGTGTATCCTGCACTTATAATCTAAGTTTCAGTTCAATGCATCAAGAAATATGTTAAATTAAATATCTCTACTATCCCACAGAATAAGGAGAACAATCTCAAAAGAATATAGAAACATACTAGGATTATAACACCCAAAGCCAGGCCAAGCAGCTGAGCACCTACTTCCCAAACTTCCTCCTGAAACAATTGATCAGCAAATTATCAGGTAGCACTCTTTTGTTTATAAAAGCTCATACATCATATATAAAACTCAAGGTATAGTTCAGATGCAACAAATGTATTTTCTTCTCTGTGTGCATTTGTCAATTTTTGATCACTTTCATCAAATATATAAAATCATTTTCTGAGCCGTCACCAAAAATTTGAACTTTTAGATTCAGCAGTTCTTTATCAGGTAGAAGAGCTGTTTGACCAGATAGTCCAATGTTCAGATCTTCGGTCCTTCCATTCTTATCAAGGTAAATGTGGGGCTGCACTAGTCATCCATTTAAGCTTAAACAAAAAAATGATTCTTGGGCTCTCACTATAGCTCTGATCATTTAATTGAGTGGTTCTTTAATAATAATGAAAGATAAATAACTATTCATTTATCAGCAGTATAGTAATATGACATTGTTTTTTTGTAGCCTCATGTCCTAAGCAACGTTATTGATGTTGATATATGCTTCTTGACAAGTAAATACTGGTTCTTTCTTTTCTTATAATGTTATTGGTTCTTTATTTCTTCTTCATTCTCTATCAACACCAGTAAATATCTCCAAAGTAAATCCAAATTAATTTGGTCGAAACACCACTTGATTTAAGATATATTATCTTAATTTGGTACAACACAATCCTTCTCAGAATCCACTGAAACGGCCATCCCTGAAAATGATGAGGGCAATGTTATCGTGTTAGCCGTATTGTTGCATCTAGCAGGGTGAAAGAATTTATTGACGAGCTATGGGAAAACCTATTTCAAACTCAACTACGCCTCAACTAATTGGGTTGGCTATATGAAGTATTTTCCTCATCTCCCCCAGTTTAGGCTACCTCTTAAAGGGGTGCCAATCCATATTTATTACTTCCCCTAATTTCGGTTAAGGCATACTTCTTGGGTGTTATCAGTTAAATTTCCTGCAATTTCAATGTACTCTACCTTTGAGAATCATGTTGGTTGAATATGAGCAAGACTCATAACTTGTAACAGGGGAAGAAACCGTTGACATGACAAGAAAAATAAATTACTCATGATAGTTTTTACCTCTATTTTAGATGATCAAGGTAAAAAAATCCAAACATATGCAAAAAATGAGACAATAAATTATCAAAAGACATTGAAGTTAAGAGTAACCTATTAGGCAATGCAATAACACTCAAAACCACAACATTTGTACCTTTGCTGCTATCTCGCCCAGATTTCCTGAGATTGCAAAATGGTTTTGAATTACACGGAATGATGGGTCTTTCAGACCTCTTGCCACCGCCTATATTAACGTCAATATCCAACAAATCCAGTAAGATCCTGAATATTTTTAGATCAGCTAGCTTTTGCTCGAAAAAGAAAATGGAGGGTGCATAGGACAATGTATGTAGCAGAGACAGTGCCCCAGTGGATGCGTCTGTTGAGCATGTCCCAAGTTAACAAATCGAACCCAATGTAGCCAGAAATGACATGTTCAAGAAAATTACAACGATCTGATGATTTCTTTCAAATACAGCATTCTCTTTAATGAACGGCATATTTACAAAATTATATAATGTGCCTCATATTAATACGATAACAAAAGAGTTCAAGTATGTGAATGAATAATAATGGAAAAATAATATAACACTCAACATTATTTAATAAAATGATTCTTTCTAGTAGCTTAGTTTACTCTCAAACATATAATTATTACATATCATTAGTTTCTAATTATATAGCTCGTAATTTTCAAGCAGTTTACAGTAAAAGAAAACCCTTGATTTGATTGATTATAGAAAACACAGAACTCCCAGCTGCACCTCCATTGACTCCTACCTACTTTCCTTACAAAATTAAAACCAAATTTTCTTTTTCTAATTCAAGATAATTACAACACTTAAGAAAAACATTTTTGGTTATCCTCTGGTAACTGTAGTCTATTGAAATCCATGAATTGAACATAAATTTTCATAATATGAAGCATGTCATAACTCATAAGTATTCACCATGCACAGAGAGTGCATTTGTGCTCACCCTTAGCGTGTTCTGCACTTTTTTGAGATCTGTGCCATATTAGTGCACAGGGAATGGCAAGGAAAATACAGAAGCCATATGATATAAGCAAGGTACAGGAATGATATGATTCAAGTGCGCTGAAAATATTTAAAATTCATAAACGATGCAGGGTAAGGATAAAGAGCTTCAAGAAAAAAATACCTTCGTAAGATTTCCAAAAGAGGCCAATGGGAGGAAATAGGCAGGATAGAGTTGGGTGGTTAGATCAAAGATGCTGCAAGGATGGAATAAGAACTTTTAATTATGCCTTTTGTAACATTTTATTTGGAAAAACCCAACTTTAAACTCCTCAACTTTTCAACCTTTCACTATTGAGCCCTCCAACAGTTAGTGCATTCTATCAAACCCTTCAATGTCTTTTTTTTTCTTGCAGTCTATTAAACATAATTTAACAAAAACAAAATGTTATGTCCCCGGATCGTGTCACCTGCGATTGGAAAGAGAACCTTGACATTAGGACTCATTAGAGCGAGACCTAAATCCCTTAATTTTTATGAAACTTCTAACTCATTTTTAATTGCTATGAACTCTCTTTAAATAGATATTACAAGAAAAGAAGATAGAAAGTTTAGAAATTACCTAATAAACTACTAATTCTATTGTAATTAACACCAGTCATATTAGAATTAAACTACTACAATAACCCCAACCCTAGAACCCTAGAATTGTAACAATACTCCCCACCTGAAAATCGAGCTTGTCCTCAAGCCCGTAATAAAGATTAGCAACCTGTAATTTACTTAAATTCTTTGAATATGGCCCTTGTGAGATATGGTTCTTTGGAGTCCAGCCCATAATGCCATAGCTGAGTCAATGCTTCCCTCATATGCACTATAGACAATAATGGCATATCTTAATTTTCCTTCTGCTTCAATTCTTGCTGGTATCGCTGTATGCGCTTTTCTCGCTTCATTTTGTCAACAATTTTACTCTTTTTCTTGTTTATGTATGTTGTCCGCATACCACCCCTTTCTCTGCTGCCTTTAGAACCAGAGTTTCCACCGCTGTCGCTATGGCTAGTGCAAAGGACAGAATGAGTGTCACTTGCAGCATCAGCCTCAACTCCTTTAGCTCGGTTGGTGCGAAGTAGATCTGTTGGCGATTTTGTGAGATGATCCAACTGAGAATCCACTTTGGATTCTGTTCGTACCAAGGGAGCCTCCATATGACACATAGCAGCAACCACTCTCGCTTTGACCGATCCTCCACCTCCCCCCTTGGCGACTAAAGTGCTGTGCAAATCGGCAGTGGCGCATTGCTGCCGTTGGCGTTGGTCTCCACTTCTCTGTCTGGGTGTCGGATCAAGCTGGAAATAAATTCCTGCAATTGCAGGGAAAGTTGTTGAATCTAATTCTTCACTTCGGCAAACCTAGCATTGATCACTACCCATTCCTTTTGCAACAAGGATTGGATGTCATCGCCCATTGTGAGGGGCTCTGATACCAAATTGTCAAGATTGTGAGTTACGGATCGCGTCACAGGTGATTGACTGGAAAATCCGGATCAATCAACGTACCATTTTCATTGTCTTGATTCCTTGAACGACCTATTTTTAACTAACAACTCAAGCTCATCAAAGGAAGCTTCAAACCTTGGACCTATTCGGAAGAGAGAGGTCCAAATTTCTATTTTTTCTTTTGATTAAATTTTCTCGTCTCTTCTTTTATTCATACAGTCCTTTAAATAGAACTAGGTTATTACATAAATTAAGAAAAACAGATTTTACGCTTTCTAATAATTGACCTAAGGATTCTAAGAAACTGTTAACTTTTGAAATTTTGTCTCTAACTATTAATTTAAAATTTAGAGCAAATACATAGAGATAAAAATAAACAAATTACTGAAATCATAATCAGATAAATAAAAATATAAATAAATCAATTTGTTCCTAAAAATATGGAACAAATAAAATTATTTAAAGATAAAACTAAATCAACTAATAAAAGCTGGAAATGATAGCTAGAATGTCACTACAACAGTTCTAAACAATGCATTCAACACTCATTCTTGTTTAGGAGCTGCAAACACTAAGCTTTCCTCTTAACTCTTTAAATTTGTTTGCTGGTAAGGGTTTGATTAGAATGTCTGCAAGTTGTTCTTCTGAGTTGCAATGGACCAGCATAATATCACATTCTCTTTGCACATCTATAGGAAAGAATAGCTTGATATTAAAATATTTTGTCTTGCCATGAAACACATGGTTTTTAAAGATAGCTATAATTGCTTGATTATCAACATAAATGGTTGTATTCCCTTGCTATTCCAGATTAAGATCAATCATAATCTTCCTTAGCCAAAGTGCTTGATTTGCAGCAAATGTGGTAGCAATGAATTCTGCCTCTGCTGTGGACTGAGCTACCACCTCCTGTTTCTTTGAACTCCATGAAAAAACAGGTAAACCAAAAGTAAAGCAATAACCAGAGGTACTTTTCATGTCATCAACTGAGCCTCCCCAATCACTACCTGACAATCCAGTCAGATTGAACTCATTACTCTTCTTGAACTTGATGCCAAAATTGCATGTCTCTTTGACATATCTCAGTACTCTTTTTGCTGCTTTGAGATGACTTTCACTTGGACAGTGCATAAACCTAGACAAGATACTTACAGAATTTAGAATATCAGGTCAAGTTGCTATTAGGTACATGAGGCAACCTACTAAGCTCCTAAAATGAGCTGGATCAGCTTCCTCAGTCCCATCAACCTTGCTTAGCTTCTCTTTCACATTCATAGGAGTGTGCATTCCTTTGCAGTCTTCAAGTCTGAACTTTTTGAGAATTTCTTTAGCATATTTTTTCTGACAAATGAAAACTTCACTCTCACTTTGTCTAACTTCCATTCCCAAAAAATAAGACATCAGTCCTAAATATGTCATTTCAAAACATTTAATCATTTCTTGTTTAAACTCTTGCACCAGACTCATTTCACTCCCAGTAACCAGTAAATCATCAACATACATGGATACAATCAGAATATCAGCTCCAACTTTCTCAACATATAAAGTTGATTCTGATAGGCTTTTAGAGAAGTTTAAATCCTTTAAATATTTATCAATCCTGTTGTACCAGGCTCTAGGAGTCTGTTTCAAACCATAAAAGGCATTCTTTAGGAGATAAACTCTATCTTCTTCTCCCTTTTTCACATACCCCTCTAGCTAATCAACATAAATTTCTTCTTGCAGGTACTCATTTAGGAAAGCAGATTTTACATCAAGTTGAAAGACCTTCCAGTCCATCTGTGCAGCAACATCAAGAAGAAGCCTGATGATATCCAGCCTAGCCACTAGTGCAAATGTGTCAGAGTAGTCAACTCCAAGTATTTGTGCATACCCTTTTACAACTAGTCTGACCTTATGCTTGTTTATTGTCCCATCAGCATTTAGTTTAGTTCTAAATATCCATTTAACTCCAATCACTTTTCTGCCTTGAGGTTTATCAACAAGTTGTCATGTCTGATTTTTTTCTATCATGAGTAGCTCCTCCTTCATTGCTGCTTTCCATATCTAACTTTACATAGCTTCTTCACAGCAAGTAGGTTCACACACAAATACATTGCACATTTGATACACATCTGCCAGTGATCTTGTTCCCCTAACAGGCCCATCATCAATTAGATCAGTTTCACCATCTTCAAAAAACTGGTCTATTATATTCAAATCAGTTAACTTGAGGTGATGCCCTTTTTGCATCTTTTGCCTTTAATCATCCCAAATTCATTCCTCTTCTTCGGTAAAGTGTACATCTCTACTTACAACAATCTTGCCATTTTGAGGTTGGAAGATTTTGTAAGCTTTGGAGGTTGAGCTGTACCCAATGAAAATTCCTGGTAGTGCTCTTTCATCTAATTTGTCTCTCTTAATCTGAGGAACATGAGTGAAACAAAGACAACCAAAGATTTTAAGAAAATTCATAGAGGGTTTATAGCCATACCAAACTTCAAAAGGTGTCTTGAACCTTACTGCACTTGAAGGAAGCCTATTCTGTAGGAACACTGCTGTATTTGCTGCTACTGCCCAGAATTTTTTAGGCAAATTCTTTTCATGCAACATATATCTAGTCATTTCCAAGATGTATCTGTTTCTCCTCTCACTAACTCCATTTTGGTGTAGCGCATATAGAACTGTTAGTTGGTGATGAATGCCTACATCCTCACAGAATCTGTTCAAGGCTTCAGATGTATACTCTTTCCCATTATTAGACTTTAAAATTTGTATTTTGCAATCACTTTCATTTTCCACTTGTGCTTTAAACTTCCAGAAGGCTTGAGCAACATCTGACTTGTGTTTGAGGAAATATATCCAGCACATTCTGGTGAAATCATCTATAAAAATGACATAATAAAGATTGTCATTCAATGAAGGTGTTCTTTGAGGGCTAGCTAAATCAGTATGCACAAGTTGTAGCTTTTTGGTCGCTCTTCAGGCTACCTTTGGAAAAGGTTTCCTTGTCTGTTTTCCTATCTAACAAGTCTTGCATGTTGAAGCTTGACTTTCCAGATCTGGCAGTCCATTCACTACTCCATTTGACTTCATTTGAAAGAGTCCTTGATAGTTATAGTGACCAAGTCTTTTGTGCCATAGCCCAATCACATTCTCTTTCATTGAAAAAATAGTTTGCCCCTCCTCCAATGGATTTAGAGCAAAACTTTTTCCATTCATTTGGATTCTGAATAGACTCTTACCACTTGCATTTTGAATCAAACAAGTTCTACCTTCAAATACCACTTTATATCCATTTTCTAACAACTGACTTACATTTAATAAATTTTGATTTATCTCAGGTACATAAAGAACATTTAAAATGAATTTTGTACCTTGGCAAGTTGTGACATCAATTGTACCTCTTCCTTTCACAGCAATATATTTGTCATCTCCTACTCGAACCCTCGATGAGCTTGTCTCTGATAGATCTCTGAATAGTTCCTTATTGTAAGTCATATGGTTGGTGCAACCACTATCGACTAGCAAACTTTCACTGAATTTAGTAGTGGAGAAACAAGAAACAACCAATAAATGGTCCTCCTCCTCTTCATCAGCAACCTTGGCTTCTTCTTCATGTTGTCGGTTCTTTGATTTGCATATAATAGCCACATGTCCCTTCTAATTACACTTGAAGCATTTGGCATCTGACCTTCTCCAACATTTGAAAGGTGGGTGCCCTTTCTTCCCACAATGCTGGCATGAAGGGTAAGTCCTTTGCTGAGCCTCTTTTTTTCCTTTTGCATCTGCTGGTTCTGCATTTGTGTCACTGCCTTCTCCTTCTTTCTTCTTGTTCTTCCATTTATTCTTTGCAGTACCTTGATGCTTGACAAATAAACCTCCTTCAACTTTTGTATCTTCCCTCATCAATCTTCTTTGCTTCTGAGCTTGTAGAGAATTTAAAAGTTCTGCCAAAGAGAGTTTTGACAAATCTTTTGTGTTCTCCAAGGCTGTGGTTGTAGCCTCATATCTTTCAGGAATTGTAACAAGGATTTTTTCGACAATCCTTCGAGTCAGAAAACTTAGCTCCAAGTAATCTGACTTTGTTGGCTATCTCAAGTAGCTTCTCTGTATAGGCTTTAATAGTCTCAGATTCCTTCATCTTCTGCAATTCAAACTCCCTAATCAGATTCAGAATCTGCATACTTTTGATTCTTTCATCTCCTGCATATTCTAATTTGAGGTAGTCCCATATTTCTTTAGCCGTTTTTAG
Source organism: Triadica sebifera (assembly GCA_023653625.1). Taxonomy (NCBI): domain Eukaryota; kingdom Viridiplantae; phylum Streptophyta; class Magnoliopsida; order Malpighiales; family Euphorbiaceae; genus Triadica; species Triadica sebifera. The sequence continues at coordinate 27,932,583 of CM042897.1, forward strand.
AGACATAACTCTTGTAAAAAAAGTAGCAGAAACAACTGCAAACAAAGCTGCCTTGACCTTTGTCTTTCTTGTCTTCTTCTCTTTATAGGACTTCATTTGAGCCACTGTGGGATTTGCAGAAAGTGCAGGAACATCATAATCCTCTTCCACTGCTTCCCAGAGATCCAGGGCTTCCAAGTAAGTCTCCATTCGAACTGCCCACATTTGATAATTGGTTCCATCAAACATTGATGGAGTAATGGCAGAAAAGCTTGCTTCAGCTTCCATGGATTCAGATAAGATAAAACAAAATGTCCCTTAAGAAAAAGGGCTCTGATACCAATTGTTAACTTTTGAAATTATGTCTTATCTATTAATTCAAAACTTACAACAAACATATATAGATAAAAACAAACAAATTACTGAAATCATGGTTCTAATATTAAAGTAAATAAAAATAGAAATAAATCAATTTGTTCCTAAAAATATGGAATAAATAAAATCATTTAAAGAGAAAACTAAATCAACTAATAAAAACTGAAAATAACAGCTCAAATGTCACTTCAACAGTCCTAAACAATGCATTCAAGAGAAACTTACAGCAAAAAACTAATAACTTAGGAATTCTATCAATTTCAACAACTATCCCTGCAATTACAAGAACTTATTTTTAGGCTTGAATAGACCATCAGACAAAGCAATGGAAACCATTTCCAATAGCAAAAACGTGCTACTGTAGAATCGCGCGGCACTCCAACTGCAAGGGGGGAGGCGCACTGCTGGGGAATAGCGTGGTGCCCAGGTATACAAAACTTGATTCCGACTTTTGATAGGTCAAAGGACCCGCTAAATTGGTTACACTGTTGTGAGAAATTTTTCTTTAATCGCACAAGGCAGACAAGGTGGGATTGGCAGCCTTTCAGATGTTAGGAGAGACAGCTATGGTACCATCAATTGGAATTCGAAAAACCTTCAATGGATTGACAATAATTTAAATATTACTGCTCCCTTTGATTCGGACCTTTAGAACGTAGTAATCCCTTAAGAGAATTAGTCAATTTGAAACAAACAGGTTCCATCGAAGAGTATCAACGCCAATTCCAATAATGGTTGGCCAGGGTTCGTCGATATGTGAGGGTTGACTAGTATGCTAGTTTGTTTACGGCAAGGCTGGATGTAGAAATGCATAACCCACCAGATTTGGTTCATGCCATGAACCTAGGTCAGGCATTTGAGCAGAAGCAACAGATATTATGGCAGGGTAGTAACACTAACACAAGTCCTAATTCTTCTAAAAATTCAGTGTTACCTAGTACAAAAGGGAATACGCCAACTGAAGCAAAAGGTTCAGCCTTGGCAACAGTACAAACTCCTTTCATAAAAAAATTAAATCACGTATAAATGGTTGAGCAAAGAGAAAAAGGGCTTTGCTATAACGGGGATGAACATTATACAACGGGGCATCAATGTAAGAAATTATTTTAGCTCGAAATTGCAGATTGTGTTGCTGATTTGACAATCCAAGCCAACTATGGTTAAGTCTATGGTTGCTTTCGTTCATTTCAGGCTTGAGGACAAGCTATGCTTTTTGGGTGGAAGTAATGCTATGATTCTAAGGTTAGGTCATGTCAATCTATTTAGGTAGGTATTTTACTATTTAGGCAAGTATTATATTTCTAGTAGAATTCCTAAGTTATTAGTTATTTGTTGCAAGTTTCCTAGAATCATTTCTTCAATTATAAGAAAGCCTAAATATAGCTTTTCAATTTTATTTAATAATCTAGTCATATTTAAAGGACCGTATCAATAAAAGAAGAGGCAAGTAGATTTAATCAAAAGAAAATACAAAGATTTGGAACTCTTTCTTTCAATGAGATCCAAGGTTTATAATTCCCTTTGATGAGATTGAGTTGTTAGTTAAAAGTAGATCGTTCAAAGAATCAAAACAAGGAAAATAGTATGTTGATTGATCTGAATTGCCTACGACACGATCTATAACTCACAACCTTAGCACAAAACAAATTGAAATCCTTCATGGAAGTCCATCATCAACTTTAAAAATGTTGAAAAGAAAGCAGAACTTATCCAGGAAGTTACTTGGAACCATCTCTCACAAGTTCCATCATCTTGTTATTTGTACTCCACTCCTCTCCTTTATTCATCCTCATCTTATTCAATTTGTCTCAAGGATCTTGGAAAACCAAAGAAAAACTTTTACGCAATCATCACTAAGATCCCCACGTCCTTAGATCATCTCCAACAATAGAAATCAAGCCACCTAGCCATTCATTCAAATGGTCTCTCGCGCTCTCTCTGAGATCGTTTATTTCTTGACTTCCAGAGTCACTCCCATCTCTTCCACTAACCCACATTTACACCTCCTTGACAGCACGTCATCGATTTTCTGCCTACATTGACCTGAACTAGCCAACTCTTTTAGAAAATTGGACAAATTTACTGGACTGTAAGATAGCTCTTTGTACAAGATCTCTATGCGCACAACTTGTTCAATTCTTGTAGTGTTTGTGGCAATGTTACAAGTTTTGGCAAAGTATTCTATAACATGCTTGTGAGAGATGTTGTCTCTTGGAGCAGTACTATGCTCACAATCATGCAGCCAACCATGGCAAATGGCAGTGTGTCAGCAACTGAAGCAGCATCATTAGTGGAATTTTCCAACACCTTTTTTTAAAAAAAATATATAGCTATAGGAGAATTAAATTGCAAGTCATTTTGGTATATTTTTCTTTCCTGGTTAAACAAACTCCAATAAAATCAAATACTTCTGCAGCAATTAATGGGATTGAAATTCAGACTTAATAGTTTCAAATAAAAAGGTACAGTGGCCAAGTGAGACACGCTTTAAGTTGGAGGTGCCGATAGAAAAGAGTTGAAATTTTAATAAGCTTGGATTGTGTTTTTGTCCATTTAATTTTGATGTTCTTCAATTCATGCAAAAAGCTTGTAACACAAACCTTCCTGCACTGCCAATGAAATCCGCATACATGCGCCATTGTTTTGGATCATCATCAAAAAGATTTCCAAACCGTCCACCTGGAAAAGCAAAATAGTTATGGATGAATTTTGATACCAATTTTTATTTGAACCTGTATTATTTTTATATTTATTTCAGACCAATGAATAGGCGCCCTAGAGCTCCAATGCCATCCTTTGATACCCATCTGCAGAAATAATCACAAAACCTATAGCTTAATCCAATTCCGATAAAATACTTACTATTTATAGTTTATAAATAAATAGGCTAACTTGGTATATATAATTACGAAACAAGCCAACCAATACAAAAAATCACCTGATAGCAGCAGCAGAAGCAGCAGCTGTAGTACCAGTGAATGAGCCAACACCAACAGCCTGAAATGGTAGAGTGCAGAATTGATATAACAAATGATAGCATATTTGCATAATGAAAATATGAAATACTGAGAGATATTTAGAAACCACTACAAGAAGTTCATTAAATAGCACATTTAATTTTAACGGATAAAAAACATAAGGTGTGAAATTATAGCGAAATAAAACTATCTGTCTTAAACCTAGAAAACATACCCAAGCTAAATTAACGGCCTGAGTTAGATTAACATGCCTTAAGGAGACTTGACGTAACTAATGTGTGACAGATCCATCCAGTAACATTGGTAGGGAACTGTAATAACATGTACTGCAAGTAATCATCCGAGACAGATCCTTCAATTAGAGTCAAAAAGGGTAAAAAAGCAGTTAGTGATTGGAGATATAAAAATAGTAATCATTTTGGGATATGTGATGAATAGACATGAAAAGAATCTAAATATACTTCAAAAATATCTAATTATCATAATAAAAGGCACAACTATACACGGTTTAAAATTCCAAAGAAGCTGCAACTAAAGAATGATTGTAGGTCAAAGTGCTACCCTAAAATATAGCCACGAAAATTAGAAAAAGCCCCACCATAATAAGTCAAAAGTAACTAATAAACTTGAAAGTACATCTCGATACAGAAACAATGATAAGCTTCAACTCTCAATGATTTACAACAACTTAATGAGGCATCATTAGGCAAGGAAGCTCCACTTTAGCATATTAGAACTGATATTTAAACTTTGAAAAGAAGTGTTTTTAGATAGATAATACAAATGAGGAAATAGTTCAACAATTCAAAAGCATCAAACAATAATAAATAAACATACCAGAGTGCTTTTCAAAGAACTATTAAAAATCCATTACAGCATTTCAAAAGAGAGCTTTACTGAGGACCATAATGGATAATTACAAAGACTTCTAAATAGCTTGCAAATATCTAATGGCAATACCTAAGATAATGCACATTAGGGCATTGTCAAGATATGAAACAAGAAAGGGAAAAAACAAACTTAAAATGGACTTCACCACTACAATGATGTTCAAACTTGAAATGCATTTTGATGCATAATAAACACATTGTAAGGCATTTTCGTTTTTTATGAAATGAAAATGTTAAGACATGTAGCATGACTGCCTGAGAAATGGACACACCACCAAGTCAAAGTTCAAATATCTAGAACAAGATTGAATAGGAAAGTATAAAAACAAAAGGATGATAAAATAAATAAAGAAAATTAATCAGAAACAAGTGAAACACATTCTAGTCACCTGGGAAGCCAGCAGGTAGAATAAAATCTTTGATAATATATGGAAGCCATGATAATTTTGTGTCAGATGATTGGGGTTCTTTGAACATAGTATTTTCAGCATCATGTTCCTCAAGAAAACTTTTTAAATGTGAGTCATCATCTAACATATACCTGTTTGCAAACCATGATACAAGCAAAACAACTCAGATACAAGAAAAGATTTGAATTACACAATCACATGCCATGATGAATTCATAAGCAAAGAAAACCACAACTAATCTCCCAAGATAAGTAAAACTGTTAGGTTCTCTTTGCATGCGAAATTTGAAATCCCTGATTTGAATATGAGCATTTCATTTAAATTGTACAAGCAAAAACTTCTGACTTGTAAAGGAGGAGAAAGAAAAATCATCCAACCACATTCAAGAGGGAACATTTCAAATAACACCTCTATAGAGGGAATTCAATAATATCCTCTAAAAAGTTTCTCTCACATTTATAGAACTCATCTTCATTCATGAATACTGCAAACAAAACAAAACGGTTGTGTTATAAATCTTTATGAAGTCAACCAATCCAAAACCCCTTCATTTCAAATTCTCCTTACCCAAATAATGTTTATCAAAGCAAGTTACATTCAAGATGGGGCTATTACAAAAGTGAAGAAATAAAATAAAAGAATCCATATTATTAGCTAAAGAAAATACCTAACATATCATATTGCAGTTCAATCTCAACTCAATAATTGCAGAAAATAACTGAAAATATATATATATATAATCCAATAACTGAAAATATATATAAATGCAACAAAAACAAAAACCAAAGACAAAAAATGTTTTGTTTGATGAATGACCTTCTGGCAGTTCCGTTGCCATATCTCTCCACTAAAATGGCATTCCTGTAGAAGCACAAATTTGGAAAATCCAGTAAACAAAAGGCAAGCAGGATACAGAGAACTATTTAGACGAATAAAACACACTGTAACATTCTTAGCTGCCAATAAAAGGTAATGACAAAATACAGTCCAAAATGGAAATTAAAAAAGTCCTTCAGATTTACCCAGCCTAAAGTTCCATTTTTTCCTCTGCTAGATTCTTTAGCCAACACAACAGAGTCCAAAACAGCATCATATAATTGATAAGTTTGACTTTCTCATATTTACTTCCATTTTTCACAGAAAACCAAATGTAAGGTTAAGGATGAAGCTGGAACCTCCAATCGTTAGCATCATCTTCTTCGTGTTGAGCATTGGATTGGACAGCAAAACAGAGAATTTGGAAATGCCGAGCTCTCTTTCTCGACGAAAATTCCAAAGCTCTCGCAGGCAAAGAGAATTGCAAAGAGGAAGCCATTTCTCAATAGATTTCAGTGTTGGCTTCTGTGGCTCACAACTCTTAACAGTTTGTTTTCTCGAGTTTATTGGGCGGATATACTGAGAGAGTGTAATTTTTTCTTCAAAATTTTTTAAAATTTAAAATTTTGCTTTTTATAATTTTTAAGTTGTATATATATATATATATACACTTTCAAAGTTAGTGTATATTTTTCCTTTTCATTTTAGTCACTTTTTTTTGTACCATTAGTTTGTTAAATAAATTAAGTAAGATAAAGAATAATTTTACTCATGAATTTCATCAAATATTTTAATTGTGTCCCTCAAGTTATTTTTTTAAGTCATTTATTCTTTGAAATATTACAGAAAATCTTCTGAATTTTTAACAGATTATAGTTTGAAACATACTTTTAAAAAATTAACAGTGTATCTTTTTTTGTTTGAAATAATGCACATTTATTTGATATTATATAAATTTTAAATATTATAATACAATATATTATATGATTTTTTTTCATATTTGATATATTTTTATGTGAATTTTTCAGGATTTTTTGAACAGTTTAAATGACATTTTATGAGAGTTTAGGCTTTATTCTCATTATGAATTACTGTAATTATAAAATAACCAGTATATTTAAACTCTGATTTTTCTAATTGTAATTTCAAATAATATTTTTATCAAATAAGTAGAGGGAGTGTACTGTTAATTTTTTAAAAATTTATTTCTAACTATAATTTATTAAAATTTTAGACAGTTGTTATTATAAATTATAAAAACAAGCACATGCATACACATTTTTCCATTGTAACATTTGGTTGATTGATTGTTGATCAAATAAATAAATTGATCTGACTATATTTTGTATACATGACCAAAAAAAAGTGACGAATTAGAAAATTTAATAACAATATTTTTTTCTTCATTTACTAAAAAAATAATTATTCACTATTAATTTTATAAAATTTTCATTACAATTTACCTGAATGTTGTTTAATATAAATAAAAATAAAAAATATATATGAAATACTTTTTTTAATTTCTGAAATTTGACATGGGAAAAAAATATATTTTAACAAAATATTTAAATTGCAACATATATTATATAAACAAGTTAATTGACCTATTTTTTTTAAACAAATTGAAAATTAAATCTTCAGTACTTTCATAGACATTTCCAAAAGTCGGAATTCAAAGGAGTGGTCATTTCCGACTCATCATCCGCATAGAGAAGACGATGGGCTATCCTCCATCATATTCTCTGTTCATCCAACAGTTCCTGTTAAATTATTTAATTCAATGACTAAAAAACTCAAATTTACTGAATAACTTCATTTTGATTTGCTTTCAGATAATAATAATAATAATAATAATAATAATAATAATAATAATAATAATAATAATAATAATAATCAGACCTTTAACACGTTCATTGAGAAAGAGTTGAACAGCAGGGCCTTGACAGAAAATAAAAACAAATAAAAAATGAGGAAAATCAGTCTCCCCTGTGGCACAAAATGATAGTTTTACAAAAGAATAGCCTCAGTACAAAATATTCACTGATAGGAAACCAATCTCGAATATCATTATCTCAGACAGCTTAACTAAAGGCACCAGACTAGACCATAATTCCTACACAAATCATCTACTTCTAGTTGAACGTGATGCCCACGAGAAAAATAGGGCAAGAAAGTAATGGTCAAAAACACTTTAGAAATATCTTCAAATACTGGCATTCTGGCTTTGTTTCTCACGGTTTTCCTCCACAATTTTCTGAAACTCTTTTTCACTGGCTACAATAACACGTTTCACCATGTCAAAGGCAGTAAGCCTAATGCTGCAGTAGAAAAAGGATGTAGGATTTATCAGGGAAAATATGCTAGTCTTATTTCGGTTTCGGCTAAAACTAATCACCGTTTATCAATCAAGTGCAGTGAACTAGCAATCCTACTAGGTCAATGTCACGCCCTTCAAAACATTTTTTCCAAAATTCAGATGCCACGATTCATACCCATAATTGCCAAGTGAAGATGGAATGAAAGAACCTATAGATCTAGAAGAAGAATAAGAACTTCTTTTCACCCTAAGTTAAATTTAGTTGGCTGGTTTTATTTTAAAAATTAGTATAATTAATTAGTTAAAAGTTAGTTTATACAATCTTTTACTGTTTATTGTAAATTTATAATATCCACTTAATCTTATGGACCAATCCACCAATTTTTAGACTAAACATGAAGTTATGGATAATCAAAATTTTTTGGTTGGATCAAAACTAAAATATTAAGTGGCTGCCAATACTAAAAAGCCATCTAACTTAAAGGATTATTGTGGAGGCAAGTGTCCCCAATGCCCTGACTGTAAATCTGTCCCTGATATTGAAAAATCTGCGTCCGTATGTCAGACAAATGAAATGGACAAAGTTAGGCAAACCTGCTGTTTGGTAGGTTCTTTAATGCATTTGGCACAAAACCCCTATACAAGCCAATTACTCCATCCCGTTGAATGATTCCTGCGTCAATAAGATCATGATTAGATTCAAATTCAACAATAATTCATTATGAGTCAAAAGTTTTAGCTTACCCATAAAAACTGACCTAATGGAGAACACAAAAATGGCATAAAGAAACTTTAATTAGATATCACACAACATTAATCGATACTTGAAACTAAAACTGAAAGCTCTTAAAATGTGAGAGGTACAACTCGAAAAGGGGTAGAGCCATAAGAAGTGAAGGGGGAATTTTAATTCCATAAAACTGGGAATTCATTGTAGAGTTGATAAATTGACATCTAAGGACCATCGCATAAGTAAGAAGCCTGAGAGAGAACTTAGAATTTAAGTTGAGAAGCTGGATTCACATCAGAGACAGAAAACAGACAGTTGTAGCAACAACTTTCTTCTGTAAGCTATTTAAGCAGAATGTGAGCAGAGCTTATCATCCCTTGTAACTAGGATTCATTTAGTAGACTATGAGCAATAAACAATTTTACAGCACTTTCTACTTGAACCATAAGTCCTTGGGCATTAGCTAAAGTGATTAAGGGCTGGAATTCTGTAATGCGGTTCATAGGTTAAATTTTTTACAAACCAAGAGATGCACTTTTATAGAAAAGAGCAAGGAGATGGGCTGAATTTATAAATTTTTTTCTTATGCCAATCATTGGCCATAATTCATTTTTAGCACTCCTGTGATTGACTCAATAACTATACTCCGTATGAACACCTTCAATTTGAGAAATAGGTTGTTCATCCAAATTGCACTTATAAGTCAATAAATTCATGTATTCCCAAATAAATACCATAACCATTACCTCTAAAAATCCTAGCATTAATTTCAGAAGGAAAAAAAAAGACCTCCACACAAGAACATACTCTGCATGTTTATGTCAACTACCTGAAAATGCATCCAGAACTGACTTATAAGGTGTTCCCTTCATTTGCATTTGCCTTCTAATTGTATCCAAAGGATAGCATGTTAGAGTTGCAACAGCTGCAGACGCCACAGCGGTAAGTAGAGATGCCTGTGCTGTCTGTCGATATTTTTCTGGCAAAGACTTCTTAACTCTGTTATCCAAAAGGGGCCAATATTTAAAGATTCAATGTCGTTCTCCTTCAGTTAATTTCTTGAGGTATAATGAACTCACAAGTCAAAAATGCAAAAGTTAACGGCAATATATGGAGCAATGCTAATGAGAGAAGGCCCAAGACCATAATAAAAGGATGCAACTCCTTCCTCCCGTAACATGTTCAAGGCAACCTAGACAAATCATCAAAAACCACCCTTTTATAAAAGAACATCCAATCATAAACAAAACATGATTTGTTAGGCATACCTCTGACATTGTCTTATATCCAGGTTCGACTGCTAACCGCAGTCTTAGAACATCCAAAGGATAGGTTACCTACACAAATAGTAGAGAGGAAAGAGAAAAGAAGAAAGTAAGATTTAATCAATCACATCTAATCCTGGTGAGAGAAAGAAATGACAGAAAGGGAAAAGTTGAGACAACTATAAAAGCAGAAAAGAATTTACACACTATCTTCAACTTGAACACATTATCATCAAGGCAAATCAATTGAAGCCCAGCAGGTTGCAATATGATGAACAGAAAATTTTGCATTCCCGTTTACTAACTTACAAAAGTGGATGTCATGCCTGCACATGCACCTGCAGCAAGTCTTCCAACAACAGAGAGCTTTCCATCTTTTCTGGTAAACAGTTTCTGCAAAACTCACACAAACATCAACTAAAATTTCTCAACCAAAAGTAAATGCAAAAACATATAATACTATCATCAGATTTGTTTGAATAAATTTTACTGTTACCTTGTAAGTTTCATAAGCAAAGAGCTGGACAGCACTATAAGGTATAATCCGAATCACCTGAAACATTAAGCAGATACTCTAAATTTAAAATTACTCCTTGATTGCATCAATTTGCATAAATCAGAAAATTTCAAGAACAAAGAGAGAGTGAATACTGCAGAAGGACCTGAGGAAGGTTTCCTTTCCAATAACCTTTGATTCCTTCTTCTTTCCCTATCAGTGTTATGGCCTGCAGTTCATTTGATGAATAGGCACCAAGATAAAAGCATTAACCATGCAATCAGATGCAAGGGTTTTGTTCAAAAAGAGCAATCAAGTTAAGATTCATGAATGAGGATATAAACTTCATTTGGATGTGGATTTGAAATACCTGTAAGAAGATCCAATTCATATAAGTTATCAATTCTCATTTACACACATGAATCTAATCTCACTAGCAAATCCAATCAATTGAAAAATGAGCTCATTTAAATTCATAGCATAAAAATATAACAAATAAACAGAATCTAGCATGAGAGGAAAAAAAACTTCCATCTCACATGAAGTGCACCGTCAATTTTACCTCAATGAAACCAATTGCCCTTTTAGCACTGTCTTGCCCAGCCCGAACACCGTGGGTCTGTCAACAAATCAAATTACTTTACATTAACCAACGTTTCAGTTGAACAAGAAAATATCCTTGTTGAAACTCTGCAAAATACGAACATTTTTAAATTTGATACTTTTTTCAACATTTTCTCGATAAACAAGCAATACATAAAGAGAGAAATAAGCTAACATGAGATAAAGCAAAGGCAAACACGTCAAGAAACTCCAAACGACAAATTTACACCAAAAGTTAAAATTGAAAGTGAATAATGAAGCGACACCTGCATAAGGAGTTTGATACGGTCGAGCGGAGCCGTCACGGTCTTTGCTGCAGCTCCAGCGATAGCTCCGGCAAGAAAAATCGCGGCGTCTCTCGGCACGCAACTCAAAATAGCCAACGGATGATTCAAGAGCTGAGAAGAGCTCGGCGCGAATTCAATTTTGTCTCCCTTTTCCAACATTGAGACAGAGGCAAAATTAACAAAACCGACGTTTCCAAGATGACGACCAGCACTAGCGTCAACGCTATAACTAAGCTGCGCGGTCTTCCACAGGGGGGCATGGTCTGCGTCCTCAATGAGACCGCACTGTGAGGTTTTGAGGTCCGCCGTGCTTCGAAATGACAAAAATGCTCTCTGTATTCCCATGTTTTGATTCGAATTTACACCAGAAAAGAGATGAGGCAATTAGGTGCTGCCAAGGATGGAGAAAGCAACAACCAATCTGATTCCGAATTGTCTTCAGTTTTTCGCTGATTCTCTGCGTGCAGGCCTATATGGAGAAGCTGATCCGTGTTTTTGCGATGATACCCCTCTGGGCCCGCGCCATTAAACGTGGATCAATTTTTTTTTATTGCCTAAAAATTGAATTCAACGTGGATCTTCTCTTCTTTTAATTTGAGAAATTTTCTTAGCATCCAGACGATATTATCTATTTTTTTATTGAATTCATTTATTAAAAAAATACTATTTTTTTCCATTTTAATAAGTTTATTTTCTTTTTTTATTTATTCTAAAAATATAGATGACTTTCCATTATAAAAATATAATTATATATTATTTTTTTATTATACTCATATTTAATGTATTTTAATATCAACAAATATGCGTTATTATATTAATTTTTCAATACTATTAAAAATTATATCAGGTAAAACGTATATTTTAATTATATAAATTAATTTAAGTAAAAATATAAATAAATCTATTAAAATGAGACATGGGAGAGAGTATATAATCTAATTAGGACAAGACATTAGTAGATAATATTGTTAGAGTTGTATCATGTATGATCTTAATTTCCATCTTATCTCTTAACTCGACACCTTCATCTCTTTTTTTTTTTTTTTTCCAAATTACTCGACTTATATTTGTGTTCAACTGTTAGCTTAAGAACCGTAAATTTTTCGGCCCATTGATACGAAATGAAAGTAAGGTTAAACATTGGACAAATTAACTAGTTTATGAATAATTTTAAATCAAATTCATTGCATTCAAGTTGATAATAATATAAACCCTAAATTAGTCCATCAAAATTGATTAATAGTTAAAAATACAGATTCTCTCAAAGAGCAG